>JARHVA010005802.1:1035000-1055000 GCA_037957365.1 Torreya grandis
ATAACATTCACCCCATAATGCTTGTGCTTACAGTAATCATGCTATCATGTGGAAATTTTCACAACTTTTAATTATGCCTTATACACCACTTATTTATTTTCAACACAAAATATGGTAAACCATACTACTATGATAACCAAAATTTTATCACTCATGGGTTAGTATAGTGTCCCGCACCAACCATACTAAACAATGGAAAAGCCATTATAGGCAGTCACATGCAACCCTTAAGGTTTTTTAGCGTGTTATTCATTCATTTTTGAGCTTGCATGATGGTCCATAGATCCCAATCCCACCATCTTTCATTTTCCATTTGAGGGTATTTACCCAACCTTTCCACTCTTTCAAAGAGTCAAGTGGGTACCTAGGATTTTCAAACTACCTGATCAAGGATTTACATTACTCCTAATCATAATCATACCTTCCAATCATGATTTTAAACAAATTAGAATATTCATGTATAATATTCCTTTTAGGTAAAATAAGCATTACGTCATTCACAGAGCACTCATAACCAACACATGTTTGTGCTTTCAAAAAGTATAGAATTGTTAAATCTACATAAAAATCCAAGTGCATAGGTCCAAATAGTGCTTCATAATTACTTAGTAACTTTTATAGTAATTCATGATTAAAATTAATCAACTAAACTTATCAATTTTAGTCAATAATCATATACAATGGCTTACACATAATAGTCAAACAAAATAATACTACTATATTCAACAAAATTAGTTGTTCATTTATTTAAAAGTTTACCTTTCTTTCATCCTAGGTAATTTAGATTAGTGAATGACTTTATAAAAATAGCATGCATCTCAATTTTCAGCATTTTATCTTCACATTAAAAGACTAAAGTGAATTATGAGCATTACATATGCTCATCATTCACCATACTAGGTTTTCTTCCACAATTAAAAATTAGATTGAACATTAACTATTAAACCCTATATAATTTATAAAATACATCATTGACACTTACACTATGAAAATAACAGGAAATTTGATTTTAACACTCAAAGCCAACCCCTCTAACAATAATGATTCAATATGAAGGTAGGATGTAATTTAGTCTTCAAGGTGAAAGCTTAATAGGCCTGATAATAAACACTAATAACCTTTATCACACTTAAAACCATATAAAGCTACTAAATACACATCATATGGCATGTTAGAAGGCAAATTACTCACATAAAGGCATGAAGGAAATTGATGAATGTAAAGAAGAAAACTATCAATTATCATTAAAAAATAAAATAATATCAACACATTGAATGTAATATTTGAGGAGACCAAAATCAGTTTGAATTATTATTCTATAGGTGAAACAAGTATTAAATTCATTAGGGCTTCACCATACTAATTGTTGTGCATGCTTACAATGCCAAAAAAGACCAAATATATATAATGAGGAATAAAAGAGGAAGATATGGATGTATCAAGATCTCATGATGACTATAAAATAGTCTATCAGTTAGTTATATTGAATAAATAAAGTAAAAACTTCCCAATGATCTCCCTTGAGCATGTATCCATCTTGTACGAACTATTTTAGCACAAGTTTACAAAGAGACGCTTCACCCTCCTCAAAGCTCATCATAATTGAAACTATATTTTGGGATTTTTTATTTGTTTATCACCTTCATCTAATCCTTGAATCCTCCTTTTGACACCTTACCATGTTTTCCTCTTCATCATGAAGAACCCTCTTTTTTGGCCATGCAAGCCTATCGGACATCTAGGCCTAGTTGATTGACATTTATCATTTAGATGGACATGAATGATTCAAAGGATATTTATAAAATAATGAGGGACATGTTTATAATTATATATTACATTTTATCATATGATTTAGGCTTAAAGGAACTCAAACCTTATTGATTTTAACCTTCTAGGTGACAATATCCCTTTCCACTAGCACATTCAAAATTGTCTTCTTGCTATAGACCTATAGGAGCCATTTCATGGATAAATGAGAGGATTTTTAGGCTTGAAAGGTTTTATAACATCTTAATATAAATTATTTTATGGTTTCCATTTGTTCATCAATCTATGTACCTTGATTTCACCTCAAAAACCTACAAAAATAAGGTATTTATTACATCCATACATATGGTCATACAATAAATTTTCATGGTCCAAGCCCTCTCAAAGTGTAGAATGTTTCTTAATTTTTTTCAAGACCAATTCAATACATTTAGATTAATGTCTATCACATTCTTCTCTATCGGTCTCTTATCAAGGTTTTAGGAGGGATTAAGGTGTCTTGGAGTCTTAACGATCATTCATGTCCCTGAGGGTCTTAATGCCCAAAAAATGATAGTAAATATTAGTATACAACCTTCCCCACCTCTACCAAATAGATCATGATCACATGCATTTTCTCATGGATGTTTACATGTGTAGATAGTGCTTTTAAGGTAGCTAGGTCTACATTATCAAGCTCGAGAGAGAAGGATTTATGAAAAAGGAGCACGAGTGTTTGTTTTGAGTTAAAAAAACCTAAATGAGGTATGTTCCACACCATATGAAATTTTCAAGCAATCAATTTAAATGATTGGTCCCTCAAATTGATGAAAGTTGCTTTGATCCCTATATGAGGGTTTATACATAGTCCTAGTCTTCTATCCCTAATAATATTTTCTCATGTTTTCCCTCTTTCTCAATGACTCCAATATTTATAGAACTATACTAGGACATATCACTCATCCAATATTACTCTTCAATTGGCTAACCATTTAGGATGATGTAATTTTTCTCACCTCTCATACAAAGGCCTATGTATGTGTATTTAAGCCTACTAGGCCTAATTAGTCTTTTGGGATTTTATGTCCTTCAATGGTCTAACCATTCAATGGGAGAAATATAATCCTTTCATAACCAAAATAATAAGCCTCTTTTTCTCTCTTTTACTTCATCTTCAATGATAGACCTATAGGTCTTCAAGGAGGCTAATACCTATCTTCATTTCCTTGTATCCCTCAAAACTTATAAATCTCTTTGTCTAGAACATTCCATAAATGTTCATGGAAAACCAAACATATATTTGGGTACCCATTTGAATCATATTGCTTTTTACAAAATTTTATGATCAATGCAAGTATGCTTGATCACCTATTTTTTTCTCAATTAGGTTTATAGGCCTAAGAAACTAAGATTTGGCTATACCCATCCCTCACACATGTAAGATTCCAATAAAATGATTCATTCACTTTTATTACCTCCTAATCATACTCCATTTCAAATTTAATGGTTTGAAACCTTGTATAGATGGGTAAACCAAGAAATAGTTAAACCCTAGCCTAGATGTATGCTTAGGCCCAGGACGTAATTAGGATGGTTTATTTGGTGTAGAAAGCTTTGCAAAGAGTGTGGGATTATTTGATTAATTTTAACATCAATTAATAAACTCAATATACTTTCTTTCCTTCCCATAACATCTCTACCATTGCTCTAATCATCAGATGCACCTTCTTGTAGGCCTGCACAAGGGCTATTTCATGTCTTTGGATTGAGTTTCATCTTCAACACCATGGGTCATAACCACTTCATAAGCTCTATCCACATTATTAATACTTGGAAAAGGTAATGACTAATCTGAGACCCTTCTAATAAATCACTTTGTTTGACAAATGCTCATGTTTTGGGTCATAGGTGTGGATCTTGAGGTCTGCATCCATTTTTTTTAGGTATTTTTAGCACTTTAATTTATTAAGAAATATATCACAACATAATTAAATGATTCCCTCCATGCTCATCATATGCATTTTTCAAATTCATAATGTCAGGCCTATGTGGTCTTCATGTTTGGTATGCAACTGGAGGTGTGAATTTTGGCTCTTTGACTATAGGTGTGGAGATCTCTTATATTTATCACTCTAAGAATTTTAGTTACCATTGAAATATATTGGGGTTTGTTCATATTTTTGGGCTTCTCTATAAAATTCTTGACTTCAAAGCCCATCACTAACTTGCCCCTATTGCCCACATCCTATAAACAGTGATTACACATTCACACAAGATGGCCATGGGTGAAATTTAAAATTGGTGTGGGTTATAAGACTTCTTGAATACCCTGTATAATATGGAGGGGATATAGAGGCATTATCAAAAACCATTCTAAACACTTTTGTATATCAAACCTCTTGGAGAACTCAAACTCTACAATGTAAACATACAACTTTCACCATTATTAGGATGTTACTCATTTATGAATTGTACAAATATAAGTATGTTTGTAAGTGGTTTCATAAGACTGATACAAGTCTATAAGGACCTATGTAACCTCACTCCTTTAGCAATAAGTTCACAAATCCACTTGAGAATTACAAAACTGACACTATAGGGTTTGATAGTGCATTTTGACCTCCTGACTTATTAGTAAATTTTCATAAAGTTGGGGAGATTAATTGGATGACCAATAGCACAAACTTTAAGTTTATTAAGGTCCCCTACTATGACCAAGAGTTGAGCTTCTAGCTTTCTCTCTCCTTCTTATACCAATTGAAAACCAATGTGCCTTATGAAGATACAAAGGAGAGTGATAGGGAGACTAAGTAGATTTTTTTATATTTGGGTCTAAAACTCCCTCAAATGCATATGTTTGGACCTATAGATGATGGAATAAGACATAATTATTGTAAGTGATCCTTGTTTTGCAAACCTGTATAGACCCCTTAAAAATCTCTCTTTCATACCTGAGAGCTATCATATTCTACGTATAAATTGACTAAATTAAACCAACAAGTGATAATTGAGCTTATTCACATTTTTATGAACATGGGTTAATGTGTCATAACCCCCCTCTATTATAAACATGCCATTTTCTTACAATAATCTTACTTGGATGTTACAAATGATCAAGAAATCTTTTTCAAAATGAGTTATAACATTAGAAAGATGTTTGACTTCATTTAAGACACTTTTATGGACCATGGGGCATATAAAATGACATTGACATGAATTACATGACATGATAAAGATGTTTAAACCTTTGGCACTCTTTGAACCTATCTGACTAAGACATATATGACTATACAAGTGTGATGATAGAAAGAACATTTACCTTAAACTTGTCAAAAATAACTTAAACTATTTTAAACATGAATAAAAATGGTATTTAGGATGGTCAATCAAGGTGTATTTTTGATTGGCAAAGTTTTTTTAAATCCCTCTAATGGTAGCCAAAATTTGGCTAACATTTTTGGTGACCTCCTGCTTACTTGTTAAGCATATAGATTAGTGGTCTAATGCATCCATTAAGCTATGAAGTCATGAATACAACTAAAAATTGAACACTTATACACCTCCTAAATAATCAAACTCACACCACACCATTACAAAAAATTGAAAATCACAAAATTCTAAAGGCATTTAGGGAAAACCACACAACAACAAGCTCACACAAAACATTGTGCTCGACACTTATGAAAAATAAACATAACAAATAACTATGTATAAAACAACAAGCTAACCTTAGTAACAAGCCTTCAAGTGTATCCCATTGACCATGATACATAATTATTCTCCATTTAGTGTTGATAGATGGAAGACATTGTGTTATTTGTATCCAATGATCACATAGGGCCCACTCTACAATGTGTCAAACTTTGTGTGTTTACCAGGCTTGGTTATTCTCATCCCACTTCAAAACAAGGTCCCCCTCTTAGAAATTTATTGTAATACCTATCATATCAAATTATTCTTTATTTGGGCTTGGGGGTACTCCAAACTATGCATAACATCATCCCTCTTCTCCTCTAGTTCCATCAATTATGCCATCCTCACCTCCATACGGTCATTGTCCACTGGCTCTAGATGATGTGCTAACTCCAAGGTTGATAGCTCAAGAGAAATAGGTAATTTTGATTCTCTTCCATATACAATCATGTATGGTTAGTTACTCATAGCCCTCTTAGGATTGACTTTGTTAGCCCATAAGGTTGTCCTTGACTTTTTATGCCAAGTCCTTTGATTTTCATCAACTATCCTCTTAATGATCTTGATCAAATTTTTGTTTGTAGACTGAGCAAGTCCATTCCCTTGGGGATAGTAATTAGAATACGTGCCTAGGTATATTCCATGTTCATTATCTCACTCACTTATATTTTCACCAAGAAAATTTAATGCATTATTATATATGATGGTTGATGGTGTTCCAAACCTAGTCATTATGTTCTCATAGAAATCAAGGATTGAATTTTCATTAGCCTCTTTAAGAGATATAGCCTCTACCCACCTTGTAAATTAATCAATAGATGTGAGTATCCACTTATGACTTACACTTAAGGGGGGGTTTAATCATGCATATTATATTAATCCCCCATTACATGAATGGTTGATTAACTTGGATAAGATTTTTAGACACCTAAATCTAGCCACTAATGACCTCCAACTAGGATTTTGACCAATTTCCACCTAAAGTGCATAATTTGGCCTAAAAACACTAAAATGAATTAAAATATTTGAAACTGAAATTTTCAAATGCTAATTTTGGCTAGGGTATCCCTAAATAGGGTAATTCAATTTATGGGCCAGCTAAATTTGATCAAATCATTTCGAGTCAAAATGCCAATTTTTCACCTAAGTGCTCTGGATTGCTCTTTCCTATCAAATCTCTTGCACAAGACACATGCCTTTATTATTTACTATTGATAATATTCTAAATGGGATAATGGATCCAATTCATCTAACATTACCTTTTAATTCCAATCGAGTCAACTTTTAGACCAATAACAAGGCATTTTGATCAAATTGAGTAATTTGAGCATAGAGTGCTTAAACATGCTTAAGAGCTAATTAAACCAAATTAGAGCCTAATCAATAATTTCATGAAAACTTGTTGAATAATTTGTTTTGGAAATGAATATTTAATATCTGCATCATTAGGTGGCCTCATTTATTGAGAAGACATCCCTAGGCCATCAATGCCACAAATATCAAGATTCATGTCTCCCATGCCTCATCAAAGACCTTCATGCCTCTTAATTGCTCCTCTATCCCAAATATTGATGATCTTATTTATCAATTATAATTACATAATTGGATTAATCCTTAGTCACACATCTTAATCTTGAGATGGATGGTTCAGGTTGATTTTAGACATTTTCAAAAATCTATAGAGAGGCCATGAGGATCATTTCTAACACATGATTATGCAAAGTTATAATGAAAAATTGGTTCCAAAAGCTTCTTGTAACTAGTGTTACCATGAAAAATTTATTCCAATCCAATCTAAGCCAAATCCAAAGGTTCCAAGGAGAGATAGAGGTATCCAAACTTCCATTGTCAGTGACTTCATGAGCACAAAACCGAGCAAGCCACTACTACTAAGGCATTTGGAACATCCAAGGAAGGTGAAGGAATTCTTGTGTTTTTTCTTAATTTTTAGTTGTTTTTGTCATTTTTTTATATTACTAAGCTCACCCTAGTAACTAGGCATGAATATGTTATCTTAGTGTGTTATTTTATTTGGTTTCATTCACGAACACCATACTAATCTTCTCTTCTTAGTCAAATTCCTAGTTCACAAGATTGATGGGTAAGGTTTCTAACTTTTGATTTATAGTGAATAAAGAACACTTTGAACATCTTCTTACCCATTCATAGGAGTCTTTGAAGAGACTATTCCAATATTATCATTCCCTCATTATCTATGATGTTGTAGTTTTGGAAGAAAAGGGACCTCTTGCAGGTCCATCATGGAATTGCTCTAAAATTTTGCCTACTTGATCAATCTCAACAAATCTAAGCAACATACCATTAAGGTATTTTCTAAAAATGACACCATTTAAAATAACATAAGGTATATATTGAATCCTAAATTACCTTTTCTTTGACTTGTATAAACCAATTAGACACTTACCTATTTAAAAGAATCTTGTCATGTATTGTATCCAACTTGTAGGAGATGAAAATACTACTACTTGAGGCTAATCTTATAGTGCAAAAACTAAATCCTAGTTGATTTGAAGTTCCAATTATGAGTGATCACATATTCCTTTCCCCTTACTATCTTGGTGTCCTTAATCTCTACATCATACTCCATTACTTTAGTAATCCAACCTGACCTCTTCTCATTCAGGTCTCTATTGAGGAAAAAGTCTTTAATGCTTGGGTGGGATACCATAATGTGTATTTTATTATTTTATGTCATATTCCTAAACTTTTTTAGACTTCTTATAAATTCCAATATTTTTTCTCCATAAATTTATACCTTTATTCATATCCTTCATGCCCTTGACTAAAAAATACAAGTGTTGCTTAGCACCCTCAATATTTTATTGCATCAACATGGTAGATATCATGTCAATATTGAAGAAGGCATACAAAAATTAGTCTTTTTAGAAACTAGGGCTAATCAAATTAGGTGTTTGTGCTATGGCTTCTTTTATATCCTCAAAATTACTCCTCCCTTATTTAGTCCAACTAAATTTTTGATGTTTCTTTAGCATGGTTGTTAAAGGTTTTACAAGGTTGGAAAAACTAGGTATAAACCTCCTAATGAATTTTATCTTTCCAAGAAAACTTTGCATTATTTTCTTATGCAATGGTAGAGACAATACCAAAATGGATTTTACCCTTTTAGGGTCTATGGATAGCCCTTATTTAGATAAAATGCAGCCTAGTAACTTACCCTCATGGACTGTAAAAACACATGTTTGGGAGTTTAAAGATATCCTAAACTACTTGCACCTTTAAAAAATTAGTTTAGGTGAGCTAAGTGGTCACTAGAATTCTTTTAAAATATATATATGTCATAAAGGTATGCTAGCACCATCTTATTTATCAATCCTTGTAAGGCCATGTCCATAGCCTTTTTAAAAGTATCCCCTACATTAGATAGCCCAAAAGGCATCTTATTATAGGCATAGGTGCCCTGTTTGGTTATAAAGGTAGTTTTGTATTGGTCCTCCTCTTTCACCAAGACTTGGTTATAATTGGAATATCCATCCAAGAGGGAAGACGTTAATATCCTACAACCATTTGAAGTATTTTCTCCATTGAAGGTAGAGGATGATGATCCTTCAATGACACCCTATTTAAATCCATAAAATCTACACATAATATGATTTCCCCACTATTCTTCCTCATAAGGACTATATTAGCAACCCATGAAGAGTGATTAATAGAAAAAATTATGTTTTATTCAATCAACTTGATCAACTCATTCTTCATCAAGACTTTAACCTTGGGATATATGGGTATTTGTATTTGTCTCACTGGTTTTTCACTTGGGTCCAGCTCAATGATGTGTTGGGATAATTTAAGGTCAAAACCTTTAAGGTCACCATAACCCCATGCAAATACATCTTAAAATTTTGTACATATCTCAATAATAGTAGCCTTCTCATCCTTGGTACATACCTTTCCTATCTTGAGGAGTTTGTCTCTAAAGATGACAACTCTTTTTACAGACATGCATACCTTCTCTTTTCTCATTTGATCTTCTTCATTAATAATATTTTCAAGGGATACAAATCCTTTAGGGATTTTATTGGACTATAATTTCCCTTTCGGTCACCATATTATTATTAAAACTTGACTTGATTATTTCAGGGGAACTCATCTTCCTCACATAGAAAACATGCATTTTGTTTGTCACTATAAAAAACTTACCAACTTGCATTATTATTCAGGATAGATGGCCTAACCAACACTTTGATATGTGGTTGATATTTCTCACTTTTGACATCATTTAAAATGTCATAATGAGTCCCTATTACTATCAAACTATCAACATGTTGATTTTTTCCCTTAGGGATGATTACAAGTTGAAGGTCTCAAAGTCTTCAATAAGATCCCAAATCCTATGCTTTTATGCCTTCAATAATGGATCCTTTGTAGCATTATATCCTCTAACCTATTATACTACTAGTTAATTATCACCATAGGCTTGCAATTTCCTTATACCTCTCTTCCTTTCCCATTGGAGGCCATGAATAAATCCTTCATATTTTGTTGCATTGCAAGAGTAACCAAATTATAATCTAATGGTAGAAAATTACTTCTCCTTGGAAGGAGAAATAGGCATTATACCTACACCTACTCCATTTTTTCCCTTTGAACCGTCAAACAACAATTTACACATTCCTTTTTCATTCTCATTGGGCTTTGAAAGGGCTGACATGACTGAGCGTTCTTCAAGCATGTAGTATACCCTTAGACTAGTCTCTTTAATGTGTTTGAAAGGATCAAACTCATGATTTTTAGCACCCGATTCATCTAGAAAAAGATCATGTATGCTACCAAGAGGTACAATTGGTTCTTGATCATTAGTATCATCCTATTTAGTGATAGTGAAATTCATGCTAGATGTATTTGGTACATAAGGTTCTACATGAAACTTAGCGAGAGGTTCAAACTTGATTGAAATCTTAGATCTATATCTAGCCCTAAATGCCATATAAGACTAGTCTAAAGTCAAGTACCCCCACCCAATCTTATAAATAAAGTCCCTTGACAAATGTAGAGAAAAATTGGGAGGTATATCCATAACTAAAACATCTTGTGAAATGGAGAAGATAGGATAAGCATGAAGAGTAAGCTATAAACCTTTTAAGATTGAGATGATTATTCCACTATAAATTATGTATCTATGAAACAATAAATATCCAATGATTATATAGAGGTATAAAGGAGGATTTTTACCTACTTTCTTAGTTTTAGTTGACTTCCCATCATGAGACTTCAATGCATTTGCTAAAACTGCCCCCTTTTCCACTAGCTTGTCTTAAAGATGTATTATATTTGGACATTTCCTTTTAGAGAATGTCACTTTTTATAGGTATTTAAAATGTCTCCCACAATGGGATGATTAAATGGACCCTTTTCATCTACTCCAAAATGTTTTTAAAAGATCCAATAACCTTAGATTGTCCACTAGTAGGCATAGTGTTGCCTAAAGCTTGTGAATTTTGATGTATGAAGGAACCTTTAGCATTTTAAAATTTTTGATTTACTTGAGCATTAGGGACTATATTGGATAAACCTAACCCTACTTATTTTTTAGAGTTTAGGATTATACCCTTACTTTTATCTTGTGCCTCCTTAACTTCTCTTTTCTTTGACCTTATTTTTGCATCTATAGGACTGGAGTCCTTATTTAGATGCCCATGATAATTTATTTCATATGTATCTTCTTGGATATAGTTAACCAAAGTGTCTTTTTATTTAGAATTCCATCAATTCATATCTCCTTCACTAGTAACTCATTTTATACCAATCATTGTTCCACATTGTGCCATAAAAGCTTGATTGATTGCCTCATTTTCATAGGTAGATTGATCATGACGCGAGTCCCATGGAAGATGTTATTCATTATCTTGTACAATATTTTTTTGGAAAATTACTAGAGATTTTTAGGTAGAGGGATAATTTTGATTTTTAATATTGTATGGTCTTTCTTGAGTTGGTTTCCCTTGATAATAGCCTTGAAAAGATGGTCTATTAGTTGGATAAGACTGATAGGGCTGATGTGGTTGATAGGAACCTTGGTAATATTTCCATTTTTATTGTTTTTACCATTTGAGTTTTTGGATATCTTCTATAAGAGCATTTATCACATCTACATCATTTGAATTACTTGGCCATTTAGGGGCATATTGCTTATGTTTGGGTGTAGAGATAGGAGCAATAGTGGGCATAAGGGTTTGCACATCAACAAATAATGTCATAGGGGTTCTTGGAGAGATCTTCTTTGCTTGTATAAGATAATTTTTAGCCCTAGTAAAAATTTCATAGGCATTAGGTAGTGTATCCCCTACCATGGATTGTATCATCATGGATATATCACTATTAAAAGACCTGAGGTACTAGATAATTGCATGATATGAATTAGGCCTCACCATGATTGGGATTATATCCCATATTTTCTAAAATCTAGTATTACATTATTGTATAACCTCTTAAGGGAACCTCTTGATGTTGGTTTTTTACTTGGTTAACAACAAGTGATCACTCTTATCTTAAAATCTCTTCATCAAAATACCACCCAATTGATCCCATGAGTCAATAAAATTAGGGATCAAAGTTCCATACCAATCAAGAGCCTTACCCTTGAAGGATATTTCTAACAACCTAGTTGCTACATCCTCTTGAGTGATATTATATATATTACAAAAGTTTTCTATGTTCCTTATGTGCTCAATCAGAGTAATAGTAGAATCTACCATTTAATAAGGAACACTCTTAAGGGTTGCCATAGGAAGAGACTCATATTGTACAAATTATATAGGACTTTGAATGTTGAAGGAAATAATGGGCAAATTTCTTTGTGCTTCCATCTTGCAAATTGGACCCAATAAGAGTCTCCTTATAGGCGTGTGAGCAACAAAAGACTTCTTTGGATATAGATGATTGTTACAAATATTCTAGTCTTAAATTAAAAATAAGGCAACTCTAAAAACACAAAATGAATTCCTTTAGTATAGGATTTTGTGTTTGCCTTAGGCATGAAATTGAGGCACTAAAACACAACCAAGAGCTAATGATTATTGTAATTTATAGATACTACATGAAGGAAGCTATTACAACTTAAAATTTCAAGACCAACATAAAACTTAGACAACTTCTTGGACCATAAGTCCCACTTGACATGCCAAAACTATTATCACCCAAATTTGCACCCTAGACAAGGATTTTCAAGCCTTCTCAATTTGGGGTAACATGGAAGCACCTCTAGTTGTGAGTAACCTTCTTGAAGAGGTGAATCTATATTTTATGGTATAGCTCCCATGTAAAACACCTAAATATAATCACTAATATAATTGATTGAAAGGAAAAGGGGTAGATGAGAACTAAAACAAAAGGGAAAATATAGAGGTGATACCCCAAAGATAACTCCACTACTTGTTCACACTTACACTATGAAAACAACTACAAAATTTATTTTAACACTCAAAGGCAACCCCTATAACAATAATGTTTCAATATCAAGGTAAGATGTAATTTAGTCTTCAAGGTGAAATCTGAATAAGCCTGATAAAAAACACTAATAACCTTTCTCACACTTAAAACCATACAAAGCTACTAAATACACATCATATGACATGCTAGAAGGCAAATTGCTAACACAAAAGAATGAAGGAAATGGATGAATGTAAGGAAGGAACTATAAATTATAATTCAACAAAAAAATCATATCAACACATTGAATTTAAGATTTGAGGAGACCAAAATCAGTTTGAATTCTTATTCCAGAGGTAAACAAGTATAAAATTCAGTAGGGATTCACCATACCAATAGTTGTGGATGCTTATAATGCCAAAAAAGTCCAAATATATATAATGAGGAAGATATGGGTGTAGGAATATCCAATAATGAGTTTCAATTGGTCTATCAGTCAATTATATTCAAAAAATGAAGTAATAAATTGCCCAATGATCTCCCTTGAGCATGTGTCCATCTTGTAGGAACTAAGCACAATTTCATAAAAGGCTCTTCACCTTCCTCATATATAATCATATTTCAAAATATATTTTTGGAATATAAATTTTATTAACACATTTATATTCTCCTTAAATGTTCCTTTTGACACATTACCATGCTTTCTTCTTCATCATGAAAAACTTTTCATTGGCCAAAGCCTATTGGAAATCTAGGCTTAGTTGCTTGACATTTTTAATTTGGATGGCCATGCTTAAAAATTTCTATAAGAATTAAATGTGTATAATTTTATATCACATAGCCTATGATTTAGACTTAAAGGAACTCAAACCTTACTATTTTTAACCTTCTAGGTGACCATATCACTTTCCACTAGCACATTCAAAATTACCTTCTTGGTACAGACCTATTCCAATGGATAAATGAGAGGACTTTAAATGTTGTATAATACCTTTATATATCTTCCTTTTTGGTTTCCATTTTTTCATCAATCTGTGTACCTTGATTTCACCTCAAAAACCTACAAAAACAAGGCATTTATTGTATCTGTACATATGATCATACCATAAAGTTGCATGTTTCAAGACATGTAAACGTTTATAATGTTTCTAAGTGGTTTTAAGTATCAATTAAATACATTTATATTCATTTCTCTCACATTATTTTCTATCAAGCTCTTATCAAGGTTTTAGAAGGGTTAAGGTGTCTTAGAGTCTTAACAATCATTCATAGCCCTAAGAGCCATAATGCTTGAATAAATTCCAAGAAATTTTAGTATAAAACCTTCACCACCTATCCCAAATGGCTTAGGATTCCATGAATTTTATCATATATGTTCACACATGAAGAAAGTGCTTCTCAGGAAACTAGGTCTACATTCTCAAGTTTGAGAGAGAAGGATTCATGGAAAAAGGAGAATGAGTGCTTGTTTTGAGTTTAAAACATTTAAATGAGGTATTTTAAACACTATATTATATTTTTATGTTGTCACTTGAAAGTATTTACCCATCAAACTAATTAAATCTATCATGATCCCTATATGAGGGTGTGTACATAATCCTAGTCTTCTATCCCTAACAAGCTTTTCTCATGTTTTCCCTCTTTATCAATGACTACAATATTTATATAACTATCCTATGACATGTAAATCATCCAATATTACTCTTAAGGTGTCCAAATAATCATGAAGATGCAAGTTTTCTCCCCTCTCATACACAGGCATGTATAGTTTATTTAAGCCTACTAAACCTAATTAGTCTTTTGGGCTTTTGTGTCCTTTAATGGTCTAACCACTTAATGAGAGCACTATAATCCTTTATTAAAAAAAAAAAAAAAATCCTATTATAATCTATTTTAATTCATGTTCAATGATAGACTAGTAGGTCTTCATGGAGGCCTAATACCTAACTTCATTTCTTTGTAGCCCTCAAAACAAATAAATCTACTTGTCTATAACATTCCACAAATGTTATTAGAAAACCAAACATATATTTGGGTACCCATTTATATTTTCCTACTTTGTAAAAAAAATTATGACTAAAAACTCAATGAAAGTATGCTTGATCCACCTATTATTTTCTCAATTAACCCTCAATTAGGTCTTTAAACCTAAGAAACTGAGATTTGGATCTACACATCCCTCACACATATGAGACTCTAATTAAATGTTTTATTCACTTTTAAGACCTCTTAATCATGCTCCATGTCAAATTTTGAGGTTTAGAACCTTGTATAGATGGGTAAACCAAGAAATGGCTAAAATCCTAGCCTAGATGTATGCTTAGGCTCGATATGTAACTATGATGGTTTCTTTGGTGTAGAAAGATCTAAAAATATTTGAGTAATTTTACCATCAAGTTATAAACTTCATATACTTTCTTTCTTATCTATAACATCTTTGCCAAACCTCTAATCAGTAGATGCACCTTTTTGTAGGCCTACACAAGGGTTATTTCATGTCTTTTGACTGAGTTTCATCTTCAACACTAGGGTTCATAACTATTTCAAAATCTCTATCCACATTATTTACACTTTAAAAAGTTAATGACTTATCTGATACCCTCTTAATGCACCATTTTCTTTGCTAAATTCTCATGTTTTTGGTCATGGGTGTAGATCTACAAGTCTGTATCCATTTTGTTTTTGGTATTTTGAAAATTCTACTCCATTGATAAATATATCACAACATACTTCAATGATTTCCTCCATTCTCACCACACCATTATACACATTTTTATCATTCATAATGTTAGGCCTATGTGGTCTTCATGCTTGGTATGTAGTTGTTGGTAGGCATTTTGGCTCTTGGATTTTAGGTTTAGAGATATCTTCTCTTTATCACTCTAGGAATTTCAGTGACTATTTAAATCTACTAGGTTTTGTTCATGCTTTTGGGCTCCTCTAAAAACTTCTTGACTTCAAAACCCATCACTAACATGCCCTTGTTACCCACTCCTTATAAATGGTAAATACACATTCACATAACCATGGGTGAAGGTTGAACTTGGTGGGGGTTAGAAACTTATTAAAAACCCTGTATAATATGGATGGGATATAGAGGCATTATCAAAAACCATACCAAACACTTTTTTATATTAAACCTCTTGGAGAGCTCAAACTCTACAATGTAAACCTAGAAATTTGCCATTCTTAGGATGTTACTCATTTATGACTTGTAAAAACATGAGTATGGCTAGAAGTGGTTTCAGAGGACTAATAGGGATCTATATAGACCTATGAAACCTCACTCTTTTATAAATGATTTCACAAATCTACTTGGGAAGAACAAAAATGACCTTGTAGGGTTTGATAGTGCATTTTGACCCCCTAACTTCTTAGTGATTATTCATAAAGTTGGGGAGATCAATTAGATGAAAAATGCCAAAAACTTGAAGGTCATTAGGGTCCCCTATTATGCCCAAGATTTGAGCTTCCAAATTTCTCTCTTGCCTGTACCAAGTGAAAACCAATGTGCCTAATAAAGTTAACAAGGAGAGCAATAGGGAGACTAAGAAAATCTATATTTTTCTTGGGTCTAGGACTACCTAAAATGCATGGTTTTGAACCTATAGAGGATGGAAGAAGACATGGAATACCTAAAAGTTATCCTTGCTATGTAAACCTATATGGACCCCTTTAAATCCTCTTTTTCTTGCTTGAGAACTGTCATATTCCACTTAAAATTTGACTAAACTAAACCAATAAGTGTTCCTTTAGCTTCTTCACACCTATACAGATATGGGGTAATGTGTCATAACCCCCCTCTTCTAAAAACCTAACATTTTATTATAATACTCTTCCTTGGATGTTACAAATGATTAATAAATCTTTTTCAAAATGGGTTATAATGTTAGAAGGGTGTTTGACTTCATTTTAGACAATTGTAAGGACCATGGGGCATATAAAATGGCATTGATATGAATCAGATGGCATGATAAAGACATCTAGGCCTTTTACACTCTTTGAATCTATTTGACTAGGACATTTATGACTAGATAACTATGATGTTAGATAGAACATTTACCTTAATATTGTCAAACATACCTTAAACTATGATAAACATGACTTAAAATGAGATTTTAAGATGGTCAATTAAGGTGGAGGTTTGATTGGCAAAGCTTTTTTGTAAAACCCTCTAATTTTAACCAAAATTTGGCTAACAATAAGTAGGCCCCACATTATTAAGCATTCTTCTGCATACCATAACTAACAATACAAAAACATTACTAGCTTCAGTATCATGAGTTTTAGATTTTTATAAAATAAAGGTTTCAATAAGCAAGCTGTAATATTAACACTTATGAAGCCTAAAGTAATTCACAAAGTATATTATATATTTATAATCAATCATATTAGATCTTATATCTTAATCTAGATTATGAGTTCATATTATTCAACTTGTAATGAGCAATAACTATATGGTGCCTTAACTTAACATACCCTCATAGTCCTAATTATAAAACTAGTGGGCAACGATATCAAGTACCTTTAATTAAATCAGGGAATAAATAGATACACAACCATAGAATTTCCCATAGCTAGGGAATATTATAGAATTACATCAATAATTATTGTATTTATCACATAATAGTTATGACAATATCTATTTTTTGCCATCAAGATCTTCTAGACTGCTATAGATTTTTTCTTTACCATAATAAGTTTTCTATTAAAATTGAAAAAATAAGGTAAGGGGAAATTCTTGATAAATATTACAATCCATTAATAATCATTAATACCATTTCGAATCATATGCATCTGAATGTATCCAATAGGCTATAAAAATCATTTTGTCAATCAGAATGGTGGATGCATTCCTCATTATGATTAGTTGAAATATATGCTTGTATAGAATAACTTACTATTTCATAATGCATATCCAAAAAATGGTAATGATAATCAACAACCATTTACTCCTATTAACCCAAAAACTAAAATTATCCCCCTACCATTGAATATTCTAAAATTGGTTGATCTATCTAAGTACATCATCTGCTCTCTTCTCAACTAACCTTTCAGGAATAAGTCACATCCTTGGTCCCTACAAGGACTCAATTTCCTAATAATATTATGTTTAATTGATCACGTAAATCACCAATAGATAAAAAGTATTCATTTTCAATTTCCCAAAGTGGAATTTTATCACACTGACTCTTATTGACCTTCCCATACAGGTCAATTGGTAGTCAAGCAAAGTCCACCTTAATGCAACCTGACTCTGGAAAGGGATGACTTTATCCAAGGTTATGGATATCAACATATTATAATCAAGAAATATTTATGAGCCCATATGGTTCCAAGGTAATCTAATCCCAGCTAACACCTCATAATTATTAATAGAATACTTCTATTTCAATCACAAATAGGCAATAAGTTTGCTACCAATAAAACATAGTTCATTTGTAAGGTGAATTAAGATTTTTTGAGTTGAGAAGCATTTTACATAAAATCCTTGGAGCATAGGATTTGATACCAAATTAAAAGAACCCAAATCAACCCATAATTTTTTATTTTTATTTTTCCCAATAACGTGTTCTTTTTTAATTTGTACTTTCACTACACAAGTCCCAACAATGAATTTAAATGGCATTTCCTAGGTTTGTTAGAAATCTAACTTAACTAAAAGTAATCAATGTTAAAAGAGTACTCCTTTTAAATGATCCTTACTTAAAATATTAAAAGTAATGATCCCCTTCCATAAGTTTATTTGTCCTCTTATATTATGATTCATATTTTATTCACTTGAACAAATTGGGCAAAGATCCATAACTAACTCTATTCTATTGTAAAACGTAGTTTTAAAGATCTATTATTTATCCGATTTATTATTAGTTTATTTATAATGACTTATTTTGGAAGGTCATTTGGTAAATTTAACACTTTCAGGGAAAAATCACTTTCTATCTGAAGAGTCTCAAAGGATCATCCATCCATTGGGTGGAAAGTCCTTCATAGAAAATTAATTATTCTATGATCAGCCATGACTTCACAAATATATATTTCATTTAGAAGAGTCAATAGTATTTTGATTTCATTAGGAAATGCCCCTCTGTTTTCAAGTCTATAGGGTTAAGAATCACTCATAAAGCTGAGTATTCAACCAAATCCCATTTAAGACATGCATTCTGAAGGATATCAACACTTAACATGCAATTCCTTATCTTACTTAAGAAAATGACACTATGAGTATATAACATTGGCTTCTCAAGCCTTAATAGTAAAAAGTCATCATTAATAATCCAAGAATAACCCAAACCATAGTTGGATATATATAACTAGTTTTTATTTTACTATCATAATATTTAATGAAATATGACAAAATAAAAAATGATAATATCTTTACGAATTTTGTTGAGGAAAAAATCCACCCTTAAATAAAAGACCCTTGAATGCTTCATCAAATTTATTTCTCATTATTACATGACTCATAATGTTCAACTAGAAGACCATATTGAGAGATAAAACTTATGGCATAATGATAAAAGAAGTTAACATATACATAAGGTGAATAATTACTAGAATAATTTGATAGACATCTATCCATGATGTGTATAAAATCTCACACATCCTAGTATAACCATAGATCTTGTTACATTGTTCTCAAACAAATTAGAACTAGTAAATTTGAGTAAGATTAACTAATACTTTGAGCTTATATAGGAGTAATCACAATATAAACCTCAACTATCATCTACCCACATGCACATAATCATATTTAAGATGTGCATAATAGATAAATGCACCCATGTCAATATCTAGTTCCAAACATGAAATGAGGATACATAAAACATATTCAGATTACACATTAAGAATTAGATCCTGATAGCTACAAGATATAATTATCATCCTTTAAGTATGTAATTCCATAATTACATTATACAAATATTTCTTCCCCTGGTATGATATCCAATACATCCATTTTATGTAAATGATAAGGTACAAAGTTTCTCAAATAAATAGTTGACCACTAAATGTAAGCTATAGTTTACAATGAATAGTTCATTACTTTGTATAATTGACTCAGATCAATAACCAAGAATGAGAAAAATTAAATCCACAACATCCAAACATTTAGAGGGTTACAACATGTACATATAATGATGGTAAATCAAATA
>JARHVA010005802.1:1060000-1096429 GCA_037957365.1 Torreya grandis
TAACTAATTTTTTCATGTAACTTACTAAGGAAACCAATTCTTTTCATAGTTCCTAGGCACTAGAACTGGGGGATATGAAACTATTTTAAGCTTATTGACTATACAAGAAGGAATAGTTGTCAAAATGTTGAAATAAATCTAATGTGGTTTTCAAATATTATTTATTTTATTGACTATTTCATTCAACCAATCATGAACTTCTATACTAGGAGATTGTTGCACAAGAATAGTGTTGAATTCATTTTAAGTTTTAGAGGAAAAAAGAGGGGTTTGTAAAGTTTGAGACTTTTCCAGTAAAACTTCACCTTTCCATTTTTCAAATGTATTATTTGGAGTTTCACAAGAAGATATAAGATTAAATTCAACAATTTCAGAAAGAGACAAAGGTAATGAAGTATCAAGATGAGAGGGTGTAGAAGACAAAAGTAGCAAGGATGTATCTAGAACTAGAAATTGTTGTGTAGTATTGGTCACCAAGGTTTGGGATTGAGCAATACTATCAAGGAGAATTTATTCTAAAATGAAAATACTAGGATTATAGATAAATTTTCACCTAGACAATATTTTTAGCTTGAGTGGATTATGTATTGGAATAACTTTCTTGATGGTTTCAACTTCTATTTATGATTCAATTTCTTTTAAGTCTTTGTTTATTCCTGTTGATGAAGATGGTCATGTTTTTACTTGTTTTCATTTATGAATACTTCCAAATTTAGTCTCTTTTATGGGAGGAGGATAACCTTCTTTATCAACATTAATGCCTTTGTTTTTCGTCCATCTAAGACTCCTATTCATCATAATCTGGGTCTTATTAATGAGTGAAGTAGACTATTTTTTGTATCATTCCACTTTCAAAGTAGGTTTTGATTCAATTCCTTATTTCCCATAAATGGGTTCAAACACATCTTCTTCATATACTATATTCTTCTTTATTTATATTATGTCAAATACAATGATTTATTTCAAAGTGAATCATGAGTAATCACAAATTATCAGTTCTTTCTCATCATCATAATCCATCCAAAATTCTTCAAAGTGGTGCACATGTTGATATGAAGAACTAAGAATATTTTTAATTATACCTATGGCATTAAAAAAATGTCTAATTTCAAATGAAAAAATGGTGACTCGAATCATTTCTTCATCAATTAATTTTGCTTTAGCCAAGGAGGCACAAGTGTACCAACTAATATAAATAGAAAACTTTATTCCAGACTTGTGCTTTCTAGACAATAGCTTATGTGTATCATAAAACTAAATTAATAGTAACATTAAGTCCCATTTATCATATACATACCTTGGGAGCATGTATGGATCAATTTCACACCCATAAATTCTTAGATAAGTGAAATTTGGGAACTGTATGAACCAGTCTCCCCATATGTAAATCTTTGTTTAAACTTGTATTGATATCTTTATGTTGTATGGTTATGACTCAAAAATTTGAATCACATATTTCAAAAATACATCATTTACCATGAAAAAATGATATTCACTTTCCTTCAATGTGAGTTGAGGATATAATTCATATATTTTTTAAGTCTGCATGTCACTTAGTGTATTAAACCCACTATACAATCTTCTCTTGGAAATAATATAGATAAGATAAGAGGTCATG
Organism: Torreya grandis; assembly: GCA_037957365.1. Lineage (NCBI taxonomy): Eukaryota > Viridiplantae > Streptophyta > Pinopsida > Cupressales > Taxaceae > Torreya > Torreya grandis. The sequence goes on from JARHVA010005802.1 coordinate 1,061,619, forward strand.
TAGAATTTATAAGTAGTATTGACATCTATTTGTTGTTTATTAATGGAATAATTGATCAGTTGTCCTAAATTTATATATTGTTTATTCTAATGAATAATCCATATGTATCTATACATCCATGTTTGAAAAATTATTACAACTAGGCTCCCCACCACTCTTTGCAAGAGTGTGATCATGTCATTGATTTCATTCTTGAATTCAAACATGTAAATATTATTGGGAAGTATTATTTTTGTATTATTAGTTTTAATCAGCCATTGTTTGTTAACTCACTTGGATCATGAACTAGTATTGGAATCCCAAAATTATTAAGCAAATGTTGGGGTCAAATTAAAAAATGACTCCCTATCAGGTAACTGAAGCATGCAATCAATATGTTCTAGTCCTAAGAAAAATATATACTCTCCTTTTAGATTCTTAACCCCTTTTTTTCTACCTCATAATTCTTAGCCATTGTTAGTACTAATTTTGGGCATTATACTAAAATTGGGAAGGTAGTTGCTTAAGCTAGTCCACTATCATAGATGCTTTAATAATAATCTATCTTATGAACCCCACTAATTCTATTCCAAAAATATTCCATGTTAAAGTGACTTAGATAAGTATTTGTTATTTCCTCAACATTTAAAACTAGGTATGAGGGTGGAATAACTCTATGAAATTTATATTTCATGTTTGTGTCTTATTCTAATTAGGACCCTTTTTCATATGAGTCTTCTTCAGGGTGATTTTAGTTAGGGTCTCTTAAATTGGAGTCTTGAATGTTGAAATTTGATGAAGACCAATTGCTTATGTGAGTAAAATTTATTCTTTATCTGACCCTGTGAAGATGAAAAATTAAGTATGTTAAAATAATGAGTGGATCCTGAGGTATGCTTGAGTAGGATGTAAAGTTTGCTCTATGCCTAAACAAGGTGTAGAATCTGAGGGTCTATTTGGTAGAGGGTCAAATTTTAATGTATGTAAAAACATATTTCAAAATATGATGGTGTGTTAAATAAATAATCAAAGTCTAATGAAGGTTGGAGAAACTTTCAAAATCTATAGAATGTTTGGATGGATGGAAAATATAAAGACAAATCCAATAGAAAATAAGATCTGATGATGTTTTGAACAAGACCCAAAATCCAACGAATATACAAATCAATTTTAGAATTTGATTAATGAGAAGAACAAAGTTTAAATACAAAAATCTTCAAGGCTAGGTTATATTTCACAAACTATATGAGAAAAATCAATTCCCATTATGTGATTTTGGATAAACTCTTAATACCATAATTGAGAAAAAAAATTCCCCTCAAAATACATTTTCATCAAATAATTGGTTCAAAACTCTATTATATCACTATATGATATAAAGTCTACAAAACCCTACCTTTCAACCAAATGAAGAAAACCAAAAATAAGAGACCTACAATACAAATGATCATAAAAAGGAAAAGTTTTAATCAAGAATAAATTAAAGTGAACTAAAAATGGAGGAAGGAAGGAGGTTAAAATTCAAGTTTGAAACTGTCACACATGTGGATAAAACCTGTGGAAAAATGTTAGAATTTTTAAAGTGTATGAACTTATGTCAAAATTTGAGAGGCATGTTTATAAAGGCATCATAGTCTAAGAGGGTTTTAAATAGAAGTGGGATCCAAGGGGATGTTTGCAAAGGTATCAGGATCTAGCATGTGTTTGGAAATATGTCAGGTTTTAAGGGGTTAGTTTACAAGGATGAGAAATTTTGTTGCATATCTAAGCACACATCAAGTTCCAATCTGTGTCCAAACACATGTTGGGTTTTAGTGACCTACCATGCAACAAGTGAAAATATAAGTTGTGCTTGGAAGGTATACCAAATCTGACAAGGCTAAAAACTTGGCCATTTGTCCCATTTCTTCCCAATTTTGACTAAATTGACTTTATGGAAATATTTTTTTCTAGAATAGGACTTTTAAAATGGACAAAAATAACTTTGAGGAATTTTGAATCATTTTTTTGAATTTTTGAAGTCAAAAGACTTAACATTTTAGATTTTTGACCTTTGTTCAAAAATTGGTAGAACAAATGGCTCTGACTTAGGATCACAAACTATAAGGGATGAGATAAGGATTTTAGATTTTAGTTTTGATGACAAGTGCATTTCCATTGAGTTATAGAGTCATTTAAATTTTTGACAAAAGGATAGACTTAGGACAAAGCAAGATATTATAAAGGAAAAAAATGAACACAACTCAACATATGTCAAAAATAACAATGGAAGGGAAATAAAACCAAAATTGTTATATACATACTTACATGCAGGTGAAAACTTGATTTCACTTGAAGTAATGCTTAAGATATTATATATTTTAGGGCAATGGCAAATGTGTGACATCATGATAAGCTAGGTAAAAGGTATTCTCTCCATAGAAGTGCCTGATTTTGAAGGGGCCCATCCATAAGGATTCAAATTATCCATGATTTCCCTTCATTTCTATATGCTTATCCCACAAAAGAACTAGATCTCCCACCTGGAGGTTCCTAATTTTAATTTTTTTATCAAAAAGGACTTTGACTGGAGCCTTATACTTGTAAATTTTGTCAACAACTCAAGATCTATATTCTTCAAGATTATTTAATTAGAAAGTTATTTTATCCAAGGGAATCTCAAAGTTTTTTATTCTCAATGGCCCTAGACAACTAAAATATAGGTAATTCAAGTGTTATTGGAATTACCACACTGATCCTTGAGATCAACTAAAATGGGGACATGCCTATGGCTTTCATTATTATTATGCAATTTTCCCACAATGCAACATACACATTTTTGTGTCATTTCCTCTTATTTTCATCAACTAATTATCAAATAATAATGTCCAAGTTCTTATTTATTGACTCAACTTGGTCATTTCCCTATGGGTAATAGTATAAAGAGTGGGATAATAATATGTCATAGCCATAGAAGAATCTAATTAATTATAAATAATAAAAATTTGAGCAATTGTCTATTATGGTCTTCTGTGGAACACCATATCTCACCAAAATATTCTCTTTGATGAAATTACAAACAACTTTCAAAGTTATCGATTTGACTAAGATGGATTCTACCCATTTGATGAAATAATCTATAATAGTGAGAATGTGTATTTATCCCACACTTGAATGAGGATTCATAGTTCCTATAAAATCCAATCCTTATTATTGAAAAAGATCTTTTATCAGCACTGGCTTGAGAGGGAATGCCACAACTTTTGATTGCCCAACAAATTTTTGATAGGCCTCACATTTCATTAGCCACTCATATGAGACTTTAACCAATAGTAGTTAACTAATAGAATCTTTTAGGATATTACTAGAGTAGAAAAGTTTCCACCACAAGCTTGATCATTAAATGATTTTATGATATTGTTTTATTATTTCTTGTCAACACATCTCAAGAAGAAACCATCAATACTCTTTTCAAACAATGTACCATCTCAATTCATGCAATTTCTATATTTCAACTTGAGTGTCATGCATTATTTGCTATCTAGATAAAATTCACATTCTATATATGACAAAAATAAAGTGATATTTGTAAACCACTCAACAGTATAATCTATAAAAAGAATAAAATAAATATCTTCTTTGTTTTGATCATCAAAATATGTTGAAGATACTAACTAAGAATCTATTTATTTTGATATAACTTGACACAATCCTTTTCATCTAGCCAATTTTGTGGAATTTAATTTGAGTTTATATTCCTGAACCTTGGTTATCCAATTACCTATCTTAGACCCTGGCTCCTATTGAGTCAAAATAGGCTTCACTATTGTACTTGGAACCATTATAATGGAATGAAAATACAAAATATAGTACCTAAATTACTTGATATCTTTCACAACTATGTGTGCATGTTTTTCCATAGGGAAGATTTCAGCTCATAATATTTAAGATTACAATTCATGAAAGTAATTGAAGATTCAATACCTTCATCATTTTTATAAATTAATATAGTTGAGAGAATATGTTTTGAGGCATAAAAACAAATGATGAACTCTTTTTTGAAGTCAGAACAGACTAGAGTTGGTTCACGCGTAATAATAATGTTTATTTTCTCAAATGCCTCTTTGTAATCATTATTCCATTTGAATGAGGTTTTTTCATTCATCATCTTAGCAATATGCCTGGTGAGATCTATAAAATTAGGAACAAATCTTCTTAGGAAATTCATGTTTTCATAACATAAATGTTTGTCTAGTTTTCTAGTTGACAAAGACAGTTTTTGAATCACTTCAACTCTTTTTAGATCATTTTTTATCCCTTATTTGGAGATAATTTATTCGATAATTTTCGCTTCAGTCACCCCAAAAATAGATTTTTTAGGGTTGAAAGAAATACCATGTAGTCAACATTTTTTGAATACCTTCTTAAGGTGTTCATAGTGATCTTCCCTCTTTTTTAAAAACACTATTATATCATCTAAGTACACCACAATTATCTTATTTTTTAGATCCTTAAATTCTAGGTCCATGGTTCTCTAAAATTTAGCTCCTACATTAATCACGCCAAATGCCATTTTTTGATATGTAAAAGTTCCCCATGGGATTGTGAAATTTGTTTTGTGTTGGTATTCTTTATCAACCTCAATTTTATTATAACTTGAAAAAACATCTGACATTGATAGCATTTTTGAACCTGTGTCATCCTGAATAACTTGATCCATAATGGGTAATGGATAAATGTGTTTAAGAGATGCCTGATTTAGATTTCTAAAATCAACACAAATTCTAATTTCTCCATTATTTTTATTAATTGGTACTATATTAGAAATCAAAGTTGAATGATGAATACGTAAAATAATATGTGTATTCAAAATTTTCTAAATTTTTACAAAAATTATTCCTTCAAGCTTCGCATTATATTGCCTTTGTCTTTTCTTGAACGACTTAACATCAGACTTGATTGGAATTATGTTACATTTATTTTAGATGAAAATATTTGAGATCTTCATATGAGTATGAAATAATTCCATATATTTTTGAAATAATATAATAACTTTGTGCTTTTCTTCAAGTGAACAACATTTCTCAATGTTAACCAACCTGAGTTGTTCTTCAGAACCTATGTTCACTTTGTCATAGTCTATTGAATTGAAAGAATATTTATGCATCATATTTTTGAATGAACATTTCATGATTGTCAAAAATTTATTTTAAACAAACTAGATATTTAAGAATCTTATTCCTTTTCAATTTCATTAATCCTTCTTCATCTTATTCTTCAACAACTCTTTCTTTTTGTGTTTGAGATGAAAATTCTCTATACAATGAATCACTACCTTTGAAGTACATTATTTTTAACACATTGATTCTTTTAATAAAGGAGATAATTTTTTGATAATCATTGAATACCCACCAGTTCTCTAAATTATCTGGTACACTAGGTCGATACACCAATTTAATTGTGCATTTATCCATACTATCATTTAAATGTGGGATAAAAAATGAAGCCAAAACTACAATCATTTATACTTTGAATTTATTTTATCTTGGAACAGTGTGAATAGATAATGCCTTAAAAAAATTTATATTATTCTAGACTTTATTTCTATAGTGTCTCAAGCAATCATTCTTTACCTGATACTAGCCTTTGATCTACTTTATAACCAGTTATGCATCACCCAACACTTACAGGTTTTTAATTTACATCTCTTCTACAACTTATAACTCAAGTAAGAGTGCTTAATATTCTATTCTATTTTTATTAAATTTAAATTTCAACTTGTAATATAAAATAAACATTTCTTTATTCAGTGATATTAAAACAATTCTTGCACCAAAGCCTATTGAAGAGCAACTACTATCAAATTTTAATGTCCAAACTTCATTAGGATTGATTTCCATGATTTATGGCATATATAGATATTTTTATGACACCAAAAAATATTTTTCTATACCTACATCTTCATATAATATATAGACCCTAAGGTCATCTAATTATGGTTCAAGACATTTCACATCTTTGACTGCAATCATTACATGTGACAAGTCTAATTGAATTTCACCATCAATTTCTTTAAAAAAAATATATCCCTAATAGAATATCATAGGTAGTTAGTATATAAACTACCAAATGTTAATATTAATCCTATTCTAAAGAAAAAAACTAGGGAAACTTGGGCATCTTTGATTTGGTTGACTAATAGAACTTATTTAGCTTCTATGGAGTAACAATGGCCAATTATTTTTATGCATGCCAAGCCAAGGTCATGAATAACTTTGGTAGGAATTATATTATTTTAGGATCATATGTCAATGATTCATTTACTAGACTTACATCCATTAAGGAATAAGGAAATGTAAAAAGGGTCAAATTTATGAGACTTCGAAGCTACTACAACCATAGTGTTTACTGGATTGGAAGAAGGCAGGATGGTTAATATTATTTTGACATTGGTATTATTTTTATGAGGATTTTTTCCTTTAATAAATTCTAATAACTTATCTATTTTATTTAGATATATCCTCAAATATGTATCTTGTGACATTTTAATTTGAATTTTATAGACCTATTTGATTATATCAAAGGCATGTAAGCTAGTAGAAGAGCATTATACAAGCTGAGATAAATTAGAATTATTATTGGTAGGAGGATTACCCTTTGAATAACCAATGATGGTAGTCAAGTAAGATTCACCTATTTTAGCCATTGGTTATTTTCTCTTCATCTAAATAAGAGGTAATGTTCCTCATGGAAGAATGACTTTTGTAGACTCTTCTTGTCCATAATTTTGTTGTTTTCAATGGTTCTGAGCTCTTGTGAAGGATTTAAATGATTGAATATTCATGTCTCCAACATTATCCTCATAATAATATTCATCAAAATTATATTCCAAAAATATATTTATAGAGTTGCCATTGGGTTCTTCAATTGCAAACTCTTGGAGATCTGGATTTTATGATTTATTTTCTTCTTCGATATATCCAAATATTTATTTTGTTTCTACAATAACATTTATTTAATGATTTATATTTGGATGAGGAGGATCTTTCAATGCAATCTTATATTGATGATCTTGCAATCGAGGATGATTCCTTTAAAAGGGAAAAAAAATCATCTAGTAATATCTTGGTAAGGATCAATGATGGTTTTTTGAGGTAGTTGTTTTTTCAAATCTATTATATCATTAACCATTTTTTGAAAAAATTATTCAATAAAATTCTGACCTAAACTCTATGCCTTACATTTTGATGGTTCATTTTTTAATTTCTAAGCCATTATCATATTGTCTTTGACATCAATGGCTAGCATCTGAGCTAAAGTCAACTACTCTAGCCTTTCTCAATTGATAACTTACTTATGGCAATTAAAACTTGATAAAGAATCATTTTTTATTCTCATTTGTCAGCTTAGTAGTGGTTGGTATTTTATGAAGTAACTTGTTGAATTTATCTATGAAATCTCTCATGGGTTCATAATATTATTTTTTCATTTGAATGAGTTGAGTCAATAATGCATGTGTATCTTATTCTAGTTTGAATCTATTTTCAAACTTATTTTTCATATCATTCCAATAGATAATGGCTCCTATGTAATGACTAAAAATTCTTGACTAAAATTCACACAAAAAACACAATTTTTTTAATAGATAAAAATGTCCCAGGATGAACTACTCTCTATATATGTGAATTTATATGAAATATATATATATATAATAAAAATAAAATAACTAAATATATATATATATATATATATATATATATATATATATATATATATATATATATATTGTATATATATTCTCATTGTTATAAGCATATTTTGTGCATAATTATGTACATGTAGATTTTTAAAAAAATTGTACAAGCTATACAAGAAGTATATATATTTTTTAAAATCTGATTTCTTGTTAACTTGAATCAAATATACATACACACATATATATTATGTAGCCATAAGAGAAATATATAACCCTGAATAAATATTCCTTACAGTTTTTAGCCTACAATTAAAAAAATAATATATTATTTATTTTTCTTTTTTATTTCTTTTAAGTAAAAAATAGAACATAATAAAGGAAAAAATTATCAGGCAAAAGATCTTTCAAACACCAAGCAGAAGAAACTAAAAATTCTCAAGCCTTTAAATTCATCCTTACAAAACACCACACATGAGGATTTCTTATTTTTGAAAAAAACCAAATAGTTATAAAATCCTCAAGCCAAAATTTCAAATAATTTAGATGAAAAACTTGGCATCCAAAAACCAAATGAATAGGTCTAATATAATCCTAATTTAATCTAATATTTATTATTTATCTAGTCTATTGATCTGGAAAAAGAGAAACTAATTCATGATGAAGAATCCACTTACCTAGTAAAAACTTGCACTTGTTTCTTCCTAGTGACTTCTCCTTCCTTCTCCTCTCTCTGGTTGGATTTCCTTACAACAACAACATAAATAGAGTCAATAACTTGGTAAGATAAATAAATCTCCAAATAAATACAATAATAGATTTAAAGACCTGACAAGAGAATACAACTCCACAAACCTACATTGATTTTGTCCATTCTTCCATACAACATTGTTTTCAATCTTTTATTATTTTGTTTTAGTTTTTTATTATTATTATTTTATTTCCTATCATTCAAAAACTCCAAAATAATGACTAAGGATTATCCAAAAAAAGAACAATTAAAATTCACTTTTCAAATATAGCCATCAACCTATTAAATGAAGAGAGCAACCTATCTTAGATGGGTCTTTTTATGTCATAAAGGACCTATAATTTTCTTCCACACATGAAGTTTCTTGCAATTAATTTCTTACAATAAATTATCTTACATGCCCATATGGACTCCTTAAAACAAATAAATTTTAAATTACCTTACTTGAAAAATACTCCACCAAGTAGATCAATGCCTACTAACTAGGCTAGGACCTAAGAGAGTAGGTTTTCTAGAAGACTTATGGGATAGGGCTCATAGGCTCTCTGGGAAGCCTATGACTCTTATTAAAATAATAAAGGACATTTTAAGAATTTAAAAAATTCATACATGATAAATATAAGAAGTTTTAATTTAATTAATTTTTTAAACTTTTGAATAATCGTCAATATATTAATATACAAGAAGGAAACTATAATTTAAACTCTTAACAACCACATAATTGCATTGTTGGATGTCTCAATTGATAAGGGAAGGATGTCCCTCATGAAGGGTATTACGTAATCCCCCTCTTATAAAGGCATCATCATCGATGTGAAAACTACAATAAAGAATAGTACGTTAATTACTCTTTCTAAAAAAACCCTGAAATATTACTACAAGCCACTGATACTCAAAGTTCCACTAGTAAAATAGATAAATACAAATGGTCACTCATATGAGTATATGAATATAAATTTCATTCCATGGTGAAACTATACTGAGTAAAACTAAGCAATACTAACCAATATTGATAACAACTATGTCATAAACTAACTGATATCACAAAATACTTATATCAAACTATAAATTTGTATATGCATGAAGCATAAATTTGTTTTATGACCTTCCTAAGCAGTCAATGACATCCCTTGGTTAAAATATCAAGTGATGAACAAGTGTAAAACTATGGCAACATATTTTACTACCAATAATTCTAAACATCATCAAGAAAAATTATTGTACTAGGTCATATTATCCAATTGAGTCACATTGTCTCCTTGTACCAACTGAACCAAGAATATCATTTGCCCATAGGAACATGAATAGCCTCTAGAATGAGAAATTGTGAACCAAAGTCATTATGATGTAATTCATGTTGTCATACATATCTAACATCTACCCATTAAAGCCCAAAATCCTATGATATAATGATGAGAGATCAAGTACCCATCTAATGTATAAATAATACTAAGAAATAATTATGAGATCCAATAATGAAAAAAATTATACTGATAAGATAAGTATGCATCCATGAAAACACCCTTTTATGAACAACTAAACAATATTGAACCATATTAAATCATAAAGAACAATATTGGTAATGTTGAGTCCCAAAATCAAGTGCCATCTAGAACACATGAGTACATGCAACAACTTGCAATGTTGAACCAAGCTGAACCATAATGAACCATGTAATAGCATACTAGGTCCCAACATGCAACATCATGAGAATAAAACAATACCACTACTTAAATAATTAAGAAACAACTAAGCTCTATCATATAAACTCCTTATACCTCCCAAAAGAATCATATCTCCATGTAAGGACCACATCTATATACATATAACCACCATATTTGGTGGGGTGGGAAGGATGGTATCATAAACTAGTGTGATTGGTTCCCATCATGAAACACTAGATGTATTCCAATCTACTTCTCCTCCCCCATGACATTGGTGTAATAGTTATGCACATTATGAACACATGAAACCAATACCAATAATCATCCAAAATAAATTTTAAAATTAAAATAAAAAAAAAATGAGACCAAATGGCCTTAAAATAGAAATCTCAATCATAAAAAAATATCAACAATAATTACTATGATTGGTTACTTAAAATATTTAAAAATAATAAAATAGTATTGGTTTTAAGTCAATTTAAAATAAAATTTCAAACAAAATAAAATAACTTTGACAAAATAAAATGAAATACAATCACATCACAATAATTATGTGACTTAACAAATCACCTAAGGGGAAAGGGAATAAGGTAAGAAGGCATCAGGTGTTCAACTAGCCATCATAGAGAATTAAACTACATCATCAATATAGTTTATTGGTCTACCATAACAACTAGCTGATATAAATGAAGGATAATAGAAAAAAAACTCCTTCACATGTCATTTTAGTGTCATATCATCACCAAATGATAATATACTAGCTTACATCTTTGACTATCATGTAACCAAACTGTTGTCAAATAACATTACTTATAGAGAGTAACCATGCTAAAACATATAAAAAAATTATATTGGTCTAATTGATGCCACAATTCATCCCTAATGACATTTTCAACAGATATTTATAACTTTAGTTATCTCATGATAAATATTTGAGTCTCTCTATGTATGGTAATATAATGTCCCAAGGTAACATGTAGAAATTTCATCTATTATCCATCACTAACCATCATTGAAGATATTGAATAAACAACCCATATTATAACAAAGTGCTACTAAAGATAAAATATCTAATAACATTTGACCAAAATAGACCACCATGATAGCCAAATGATACAAATGAAGGAGAATAACAACTATCAACTCCCACACAAGTCATCCTAGTGCCACATAAATAGTAATGCAAACATATTGGATCATATCTCATAGGGAATATCACTATCAAACATAGCTCACTAAAGTTTTATCGAGTGAAAACTGTATGAATGTTGAGTATTGCCACTGAAAACTACTATCTTTTATAAATGCTAGAAGAATCAAGATTATCTAAGTAATCATCACTGAGATAAAATAGTACATCAATTGCATGACTCATCAATCCATACCTTAAATTACCAATATTTTACCATTCTCAACTAGGGAATGATAAGATGAAGAAAATAGGGTTCTACAAACCTTAATGCATGTATATAATTTGGTACCGCATGCTACTAAATTTTATATGCATTAGCATAACATGAACCATCAAAAAGATGCAATTTTTAATGCAAATGATAAGGGTTACCTTAAAAAATTCATCATCCATAAAAGTTTGGAAATTATAATCAATGCTAAACTATATGCTCTAGGCAACTAGCATATATACTAATAAATCAAGGTGTACTTAAATCATGAGCATGTTTAACAAAGGGGAGGTACAGTCACTTAGGGTTATCGCTACCTAAAGCTCTAAAATAAATTTTATTGTGTCAATTCGATTAACACTAATAGGCCACCTACCCAACTAGGTGCCACTATTAAAGAATAAAACTACTGTAAACAAGCATTCCATTGATTATATAAATGTGTAATAGACATATCATTACCATGTTTATTTTAACATTGTAAGGTTATTTGTGTTTTTTAAATTGGTTAAGTTATATAAGATAAAGCTTGGATAAAAGAATATATCATTTCAAGGAAATATACTATAACTTCAAGATTCATCTACATTATATACCTATAGTAAAACCTTGTAACCCTCTCGAATATACTTACATAAACTATTAACCATTAAATTCATTAAGGTATATATCACTTCCTCATCTTAAAAAAATAATACTATCATCTCTATACCTCATGAATAAAATAATATTAAATAAGAGCAAACACACCTATAGAATTGTAAACATACCACAACAAAATCTTAATAAAAATAAATCCTCTATTCCCCCTCCAAAATAGTGTTAATTAATTATACTATAATACTAAGGAGGTCCATTACGATAACAAAATAATTCATGAGCACATATGTAGGAAATACATAGTCATCAATAACATTAAAGTACCCTACCCTATATAAGTAAATATATCACACAATAGATATTATGCAAAACATTAACTTGAATTAGAGACATGCCAATGAATTCAACAATCCAAACTCAAGGTAAATTTACTCCATCACTAACAACATGGTCACATGTTCAATTCATGATCTTAATTCATTGTGAGTATAAACAAACATAAATATCGTGATGATAAGTTTCACATCCTCATCACAAATACCAAATGTAATTCTCGAGAGCTCCCAGTGTTGAACTCAAGTTATGATACCAAAATGTAACGCCCAAAAATTCATGATTAATATTCACACCAAAAACACAATTTTTTTTAATAGATAAAAAATATCTCAGGATGAACCCCTCTCTCTATATATATGTGCATTTATATATGAACTTTATACAATATAAAACAAATAGGTGTTTTTTTATTGTTTTATTAAAAATAAATTAAATTATTTATTTAAATTTTTTTTATAAATATGCATGTCCAACAAACTTGATCAATGTATACTTTATGGAAGGTTAATCCTTAGTGGTTTCTAATTCATCGATGTAGGTTTATGAGTAGTTTGTGCGACCTTTAAGTCGATAGGTTGTCTCCTTAAGATCTTATTTGTAGATCAAATAATAATGTTATCAAGTTTTTAGTTTATTGATTAGTATTTTAGTGAGTAAAGCAATGCGAATCCACAAGCTATATAGCAAGATAAACTATTTTTACTAGTGTAAATTTGGACTAATCTCCTCTGGAATGAGTTTTGATTAAATGGTGAGAGATGAGATTCATTTATACCAATACTTGGAATCAATTATCTTATGTCATGAAAATTGATATCTACCTTTAGACAACTATTTTTGCTAGAAGATAAATTTAATCTTATGTTTATGAAAGGATTTGTGTGATTTAGAATAATATTACAAGTTTTTATCTATAGAGTTGATTTGGAATTGACATTAATCAAATACTTGCAAGGGGTTATTCTTAAATCTAAATTTCGATTATGAATTTAACTAGCTTTATATTGATCAATATACATTCAGATTTCTCTATCTCATTGCTATGTTATTTTTAGCATGGCCCTTTTTTAACCAATTTATGAGAAAAATTGTAGGCAAAATTTTAAGTCGTGCAAATCCACTTGGGGATTGCCAACATTAAACTAGCATTTTAGTTGCCACATTCTCTTCTAATACATTATTATAGTTAAAAATTCCTCAAATAATTGGTCTTTGGTGTTAGAATTGTGTCTTTTCTTCTAGGTATAATTTAATTAGGGTCATCTTGTAACCATTTTTCTAAGTCATGATATGACTATAATAGTATTTTTAAGGGTGTATCTATGTCTAGTTTTAGACCTGTAGTTGTTCTCCTATTGGATAGAGATTATTTCTTATGATCATTCATAGTTATTATAATTATTTGGCTAATGGTTTATTCCTTTGATGAGTAATAAAACAGTGAGAGAGAAAGTATGGATGCACCTAGGTATGTTCTTTATTATCATTTATCTATCTCTTGATTGTTGTTCTGGAGATGAGACTATGTTTTGATTTTCCTTGTATATTATCATTGGAGTACCTTCTCCTTATCCTTTCAGGTGTCATGATTGGACTAGTTTTTAAGGTAGTTTTATCCCTACTTGGTATACAACATGATCTTAGTTTATCAATATGTGTTAAACATCATTATGGGAATGGTCAGTGTGAGAATTGGTTCCCTAATTTAACCTTGCTTCTTGTTAGATGCACATCTCATATTTGGTGAATAACATTACAATCTTCTCATACCAATATGGTTGCATGTGTTGGTTAATTTGTATATATTTACTACATTATCTCAATCATTTTAGAGACATGAGTTTGTGTTGTAAAAAAAATTATGTGTTTTTTATGTGAATTTCAATCATGAATTTTTGGGCATTACATCCTGGAGGAAGATGATAAAACCAATCTACTACTTTATTCTATAGAGTTTCAATGAATAACCTCATTATGATACCCTCATGTTTAATGCCTATAATTCCACATGCTACAAATAAAGTAATAATATATTCATTTGGATGTTGTTTACCATCACCTAAAAATTTTAGAAAAAATATTTTGTGAACCCTTTAGAAGTTTAGACAACTATCCCAAAGCCAACAGATTAATCAGGTTACCCCATGGTTGAGCCCTGGTTGGAAAAGTTACATGTAATGGGTAAAAGACACCTGATAAGATAAGGGATTAACTTATTATTGTTCCTCCTTATGACCATTTATCTTTCTTAAGATTCATGGTAAGATTGACTGATTTATTGAGTTTACTCTTCTATTTAGGATTTATCTTGAAATCATAAGCTTCTTATAACTGATAAAAAGGATCAATTTCATCCTTTGATTTACTAACTCCAATGAATCATTTTTTGCCAATTTGGGATAAATAGTACTATTGTTGAGGTGTAGATTGAATTTGAAGAATATTTTAGTCAGTCTCCATTGTCATGCTCTTTGTGTTACTATTACTTTATCTCTTTGTGCTAAGGCAACATGATCTTCTTATTCTTATAATATTTCAATAACCATTCAAAACTATGTTAAACTAGTTCTACTATCCCATGTAAATGCTCTCAAATCTAATGAGATATCTTCTTGTGTTTCACTTAACCAATCAATATTTAGCTGAAATATTGGTGCTTGAATTGTCGAAATGGTCATTAGATGTATTTCTTGTTGTAAATATTCTTTGAGTGATTATATAATCTATGCTTCTAGTTTTTTTTCTTTTTTTTCTCCTTGAAACAATTTTATGAGTAATTCAAATAATGGTGGCATAACCTTCTTCTCTATTTATTTATCTGATAATAGTCTGAAAATAGATAAGACTTGTTTTATTATCCCAATCAAGTTGATGAAAAATTGAGGCCAAATATTCCTCTACAACTTCTATCTAATCTAAACTATATTGATGATCAAGGTCTTGAATAGCTAAAATGGTCATAAATGAATTTTACTAATTGTGAGTTGCTTGACAAGCTCTATGAGCCTCCATATGTGCAATGATTCTCTCTATTCTTTCTACATGATCTAATTCTTGGTTCAAGAATATAAAAATGATTTGAAACTGAGCTACAAACACTTCATAATAATCTTAGCCAAGTTGTCTAATATGTGAAATAATATATAACAATGTAGACTATTCGAAATCCAAGTCAAGTTGATAAAGTGGTCGTTGAGTTGATGACAAATTCATATGGATGAAAATATCAATGTGGGTTGCATAGAACATATAGAAATATGCCCCATAGTGGGCATCAAAAAAATTTGGCTACAAAATTTGTTGGGAAAGAAAATATAGACTTTCATTCAAAAATTTAGGCATAAAATCACTCTCCTATTAGAAGGCAAAGGTACCTTTATTTAAAACAAAAAATGATACAAAAAATAAAACAATTCACAATAAAAATGGATTTTACTGAGGTAGTACTTTTAACCATAAAGTACAAAAAGCTAATATAAATAAGCTATGAAGGAAGAGTGATAGAGGAAGAAATTTGTTTAGAAAGATGGATGAGTATAAAATCTAGCAGGCTAAACTCAAAGACTTACTGGAAAATTTAGGAAAGAGGGTGGATTAACTAAAAGGAAAGATTTCCAATTTAATGGGTAGCAAAGATAATACATATTCATAAAAATATGCAACATACATCAAAATTGTACCTTATGAGTTTAAAGAGTACACAAAATGTAGATTAGTCTTTTGTTAGTCTAAATGACAAAAATCAAGCATAAAAATACACTAGGACTAAACACTCTTGCCTAAGAATTAGGGAAGCATAACATAGTAAACAAGACCGCAAAATAGAGATAAAAAAAACACAAGTAATTTACCTCCTTTGTTGAATTAGATGCTTACTTATTAGCATAAGGATGTTCATGCTCAGTTTATGATAATTAGAGACATATCGCAATGCTTCTCCATGGTGGTAGCACTTATCCAATGGTCACTTTTGTCTTGGTGTGAAGCTTGGCATAAAATGGGCATTATAACACTACTCTTAATTGATTAATGAAGATATTCTAGTAAAATAACCTTACACACAAAAAATTGTTGGCATATGGTGTGGGCACTTGTATTTATCGCTTAAAGAACTAACTCTAACCATAGGGAGGTTAGGTTAAATTTTAACTTCAATTGAGTCTAAAATAACCAAGGTTGAGTCAAGCTAACCTTAGGTTGGGTCAAAGCACTCATGAAATTGTGACACCTCAGTTTTAGATATTTTTTAGGCATGACAACTCACTTTAGATATTTGTGAGGTTATGACTCATAATTTTGAAATATTTAATAAATAATAAATCATTTTATTATCTCCTTTGACCTTTGACTTCATATTTGGCTAAAAATTCCTTATTTGGAATTTTTGTTTGTGCAAGTTAATTAAAATTTACAATGTAACTAATCTTACTTAGTACTTTTTGGATTTTGGCAATAATTTTAAATGTTTTTAATTAATAGCTTGGCAGGCCAAAAGTGTAAATTTACTATGTTGTAATTTAACTAGTGTTGAAACTAAACTAGATTATTGGTGGATATAAGGTAATCCACCAAATAAATTAGCCTCATCACATTTTTGGGAAATTAGATCCCTTATATGGATGAAATTGGCAATTCAGGTGATTTATAGACTTAAGTTGTGTCATTTGGTAATAATTGAAATGAATCCCTATTTACGCATGAAAGTGGCCAAAACTAAGTGTCTATAGTTTGCCCTTATTTGAGAAGGAATTGAGAGACACAGGCATAGTAACATCTTTTTAAATAATGTAAAAGTCATTAAGATAAATGGTTCATGCCCCAAAGGGCAGTTGATAAGCCCTTGATGCCCCTTCAAGGGAGTAGGTAGTAAAAATAGAGTCATCAAACATTCACTTGAAATGAAGAAATTACATAATTTAGTGGTACTGGGGGTGGAATTACTTAATTGACCAAATGTGTTTATAAATAGTAATGGTTGTGGAGTCACTGACTTTCCCAAACATAGTTATAATCAGTAACAAGTGGTGTGACACTGGTTTACCCAAAGGTAGTTATAAGAAGTGGCATGAATAGTTGCCCCAGTAGGGCAATGGGATTAATACTAATTTATCTAAATGTGGTTATAATCAGTAATGAAATGTTAAACACTGAGTTGTCCAAAGGTGATTATTATCAATTTGGTAATGCAGGACAATAATTTTCCCAAAGGTGGTTATAATCAGTGATATGGGCATTTGTCCTGGTAGGGTGGGTGGAACAGGTAAAATAATGATTTACCCAAATATGATTATAATCATTAACACAAGATGGGAAAATAATGATCATTAAATTGGTCAAAAATAAAATGATTTCCCCAAATTATAATCATTTAAATGTTTAAATCACATAATTTAAAATGAGGTTTGCCCTCGAAAGGTAGAATATATCATTAATCAATCGAAAAAATAATTTGCCAATGGGGCAAATTAGCAAGGGTAGCTTATGAAAAAAATCTATAAAATGGATTTATGATGATTTGGCAAAGGATTCAAACACATTTCCAGCCTAAATGTGAGTTTCAAGATACACGTTCAAATAAACATGGGATATAGGTTGAAAAATCATATTGTTAAATAGGTCTCATGGGAGGCCCAAACATATTTTTTGGTTATAATATGACCAAAAAATAAGGAATGTAGGAATAAATGGTGTGAAAAATAGATCACATGTATGAAAAATACCCTTCTTATAGCACATAGAATGAACTATAGGCCTTAGGGGTTAAAATTTTAAAAAATAGCTATATATTCTTCCTTGGGATGAAAAATAATTCATTTTTACCCTAACCTATTGAGAATTTTAGCTTTGGTTTCCTGAGTGTTGAGCTAAGAAAAATGGCCCACAAAGGAGTTTTACATCACATTTTAAAATGAGAGAGAAAGCACATGCAGCCACCACATGATGGGCCACCAGTAAGTAATCTCAACTTTGCCATTAAAGTCAATTTTCTAGCATTTACTACATATTTTAGGTCAAAAATAATGAAGTCACCATTTGAATTTTAGGGTAAATGGTAGCTTCACCAATGAAAATGGTAACTTCATAAAAAGTCATAATTCCTAAAAATAATAGTAATGCCAAAACTAGGTGGAAATTGTTAAGGTGTGGAGCTAAAAGCTTCAACGGTTTGCAGACACAAGAAGAGGATGCTAAAGAACCAGAGGAATCGGCGTCGGCAATATAACCGACGTCGGTCATAGACAGTGCAGAAGGAAACCAGCGATGGCAGGAGGTCAGTCGACGTCGGTAGCACCAGGCAAGCAGGGACCGACGTCGGTCGCCTGTGTATTTCAAGAACTATTGTTGACGAACAGTCAATTAAGTGAAGCGAGTGTTTGCATGTCAAATGACTAATTATAGTCACGAGCTGCATGTCTAATTATAGTCACTACCAATCTGGCCTTATATCTCATCTGTCCATTCTCACCTTCCTTCAATCTGTAGGTCCATTTGTTCTTCAGTGTCCTCTTACCAGCTGGCAACTCAACCAAATCCCATGTTTGGTTCTCTCTTAAAGACTCCATCTCCTTAACCATGCCACGCTCCCAGAGAGAGATTACTGACTCTTGGACTCCACCTGTATTGCTTCTTCAAAACTCTCTGGTTCTCCACCATCAGTTAGCAATAAGTAGAATAATGAAGGAGAATATCTAATTGAAGGCTTACTTACCCTTTCTGACCTCCTGACGGGTGTCTAAGACTCGTTCACAACACGTTGTCCACCCAAATTCTCTGACAGTGACTGACCTCGGTCACTTCTAGACCTGTTACTGGCTGACACCAGTTTTGCCTGACCAATGTCGGTGCCTGTTCTACCGACGTCAGTCTCTGTATGACCGACATCAGTTTCTGTTCTGCCGACGTCGATTCCTTTCCTGCCGATGTCGGTCTCTGTGTTTTCCTGCAAGTGATTATTTCTTTTTCCCGTGAGCTCATATTGGACTGTCACCTCGTCCAATTCACCATTGCTCTGCCCAGATTGATTCAACTTTTTCAGCTGATCACTATACATCACTTTGTCATTGAAAACAACATCACGGCTCCTAATTATCTTGTTTGTTCCTAGATTCCAAAATCTGAAACCAAAATCATCTAAGCCATAGCCAATAAATGTGCACCTCATAGACTTAGCATCCAACTTCTTTCTATTTTTCTTATCAATGTGCACAAAGGCTTCACAACCAAAAACTTTGAGAAAAGAGAGATCTACCTTTTTACCTGTCCATTCTAGAATTCCACCATCTAGAGCTGTAGAGGGTCCTTTGTTAATCAGGTAAACTGTAGTGTCAATAGCTTCTGCCCAAAACTCTAAGGGAAAACCAACATGCAATCTCATACATCTTGCACGCTCCATGATTGTTCTGTTCATCCTTTCAGCAATTCCATTCTACTGAGGTGTCCTTGGAATCGTCCTTTGCCTGTGGATTCCATGCATATAACAATACCAGTTGAACTTATAGCTGCAGAACTCACCATCATTGTCAGATCTCAGGCACTTCAATCTTCTTCTTGTTTCATTCTCAACCATACCTTTCCAAATCTTAAAAGTCTCAAATACATTCACAACCAAAAACAAATTTCTTCTTAATACAATAGATCCATACCTTTCTTGTAGCATCATCTATGAATGAAACATAGTATTGTGATCCTCCAATAAAAGCTATCTGAGCCGATCCCCACACGTCTGTGTGAACAAGCTACAACTTATGCTTCTTCTTTGTAGACCCAGTCTTGAGAAAACTAACCCTTTTCTGTTTTCCAAATACACAGTGCTCACAAAATTCTAGATCCATGCTTTTCAAATCTGAAAGCTTACCTTTAGACTTAAGAATTGACATTCCCTTTTCACTCATGTGGCCAAGCCTTGAGTGCCACAATTTTGCATCTACATCTGAAGTAGATAATACAGAAGGAGAATTATTAGTAACACAATTACATAAATAGAGAGTACCTACTCTCTTACCTTTGGCCATAACAAGTGCACCCTTGGTCACCTTCCAAGATTCTACTGTGAGAGTTACTATACAACCCTCATCCCCTAACTTTCCTACAGAAATCAAATTCCTCTTCAAGCTAGGAACATGCATAACATCTCTCAACACCCATGTGTTGCCATTCTACATTTTCAGCTGCACTTTACCTTTGCCAATAATTTTACAAGGCTCATCATCCCCTAGATACACTATTCCAAAATCTCCATGGATATAGTCACTAAACTATTCCCTATTAGGGGTAGCATGAAAAGATGCACCAAAATCTAACATCTAAGATTCTATATTATTATGCAAAGAGAATATAAAAGCATCTTGTGCAATACTTGCAACCTTTGCTTCTTCTTTTCCTTCATGTTGATTGTCCTCCTTAGGCTTTGATCAGCAATCTCTGTTTATGTGCCCCATCTTTCCACAATTCCAGCATTGTGGCTTCCTGCCATTTCTAGATTTGGATCTACCTCTCCCCTTAGACTTAGATCTTGATCTCCCTTTCTTTCTCTTCTCTTTTTGCCTTCCCCTGCTCTCAAAACTTAAAGCATTCCTAGATGTATCTTATGTGTTTTTCCTATGAATTTCCTCATTCAAGATAACACTAACAACATCCTCTACTTTTAAAATATTTGAATTAGATGCAGTATTACTAACTGCCATTACTAAGCTATGTCAGCTTTCAAGCAAAGAACATAATATTAAAAGAGCTTTTATTTCATCATCAAATACAATTTTGACTGAACTTAATTGATTTACAATACCATGGAAATCATTCAGGTGATTAGATACAGATCCACCTTCTTGCATATGCAAATTAAATAGCTGCTTCATAAGATATACCTTATTAGAAGCTGAGGGTTTTTCATACAAATTTGTTAAAGTAGTCATCAACTCTACCATTGTTTTTGCCTGTGATAAATTAGATATCACAGTAGATGATAGACTCAGTCTTATAGACCCCAGAGCCTTTCTATCAAGAACTTCCCATTCTTCATCATCCATGTCTGTGGGCTTCTTAGCAATCCCACCTAACAGTAAGTATAGATCTTTCTGATACAGATAGTCCTCTATCTGCATTCTCCAATGTTGATAATTTTTGCCATTGAACTTCTCCATTCTCAATTTACTTTCTTCTGCCATTGCTTCTCCCACTCAAACAGAAATCCCTGCAGAAACCCCTATGAGCAACCTGTAATCAATACACACTACATAGATCTGAACCACCTGTTAGTGAACCTGAGCTTTGATACCAATTATTGGATATCAAGCTCTAAACCTACAACCAAGGCTCTGATACCACTTGTTGGGGATCAACCAACAATATGATTACACTTATGAAAGCAATAAACCGCAAAAATAAATCAGATAGATAAGTAACTAGAATCAGATAATAGAAAAAACAAGAGATACAAGAAACCACCCTAAAAACTTGTATTAAACTCTTTACAGAAGGAATACAATTGAAGAAACTTCTTTCTTCCACACCTCTCTCAGATGCACAAGATCTCTCTCTAGATCTCTATCCCTCAAGAGCTCTCTCTCTCTCAA
This sequence comes from Torreya grandis, assembly GCA_037957365.1. NCBI lineage: Eukaryota > Viridiplantae > Streptophyta > Pinopsida > Cupressales > Taxaceae > Torreya > Torreya grandis. Next base: position 1,083,596 of record JARHVA010005802.1, read on the forward strand.
GTACAATCAACTCCAACAACCTGGATTGATTCACCTATACAATTCTGTACTGTTCTTTCAACATTCACATACAATGAACTACTACTATAATAAGCTAAGAAGATCTAATTCTACATATAGAATTAGGAGACTTGAGCATGCACTTACAACCAACAGTTAAGCCTCTTGAACAAGGGCTCTAAAAATAGTCTTACTAATAATAGAGACATGAACTTAAGACTAAGACTTAAACTCATCATGCAAACACTCGGTTCTGTCCACAAAAATAGCATTCTGGATGCACAAGTAACCAACGCCGATTCCTGCCTGCTTGCCTGTGACTGACGTCGATCGATCCACTGCTGATGCCGGTGTCTCTTCAACTGCACCTGACCGACGTCGGTCGCTCCTGACCAACGCCGGTGACTGTGTAAACCTGCAAATTTGGTAACGCGCTCCTTGGTGAAGCTTTTAGGCTCCACACCTTAACAAGATGTACAGAGGATAATGAGAAGATTTGGTTGGTCTCAGACTAAGACTCATGTTATAGGTACCTCAAGATAGTATGTTCATTAACTGTAACGACCACCACCAAGACCTTCAATAAATAAAAAACAAAAAAATACAAACAAATAAAATAAATAACATAAACAACACAAGGTTATACAAATAAAAAGATGTCAAACAGACAAAAATGACTAAACAAACAAACTAGAAAACACTAGTAAACAAAAACAAATAAAACACAAACAAAAATGAACAACAAAACACAAAAAAAAAATGGGTAAACAAATAAACAAACAACATGCAAATAAATTACTAAACAAACATAACAATCAACAACAAAATAATAATAAACAAAATAACAAAAAACACAAATAAAACACCAATAAATAAACAAACAAAAAAACAACAATGGTGCAAACAAACACAATAACAAAATAAACAAATATATACTAACAAACAATATAAGAAATACAAAACAAGGAGAACAAACAAAGACAGATAAACTAAATAAAACAAATAAAACTACAATAAATAAAATAAAATAACCAAAACAATTAAATTAAACAACTAAACAATCCAAAGCAAAGAAAAGTGAAATTAAAAAAAACTATTCTAAACGTATAAAAATAAACAAACTAAGCTAAACAAACAACAAAACACAAACAATGGTTAATCACAATGTTAGTATAAACATAATACAAATTATTCATGCCTGTGTAATTACAATGTTACTCTTGGTGATAGGGTGACCCCTAAGCTAGGTAGCAATGACACAAGTAAAACAACATAGGAACAACTAGGACAAGGTTTCCCCTAGGTTATAGGGAAACAATGACACACACTAGATAGCACAAACATTTCCCCTCGGCTATAGGAGATAACAAAATAACACAAATAAAATGTGGGGGAGGGTGGGGATAAAATAAAATGAAGGGGTAGCTAAAATGACTCCAGATGCACTAGGTAAGTGGACATTACCTACATATTTCCATAGACATAATATCCAACATGAACTTCAAGCCAAATTTAGTTTTCCCAAGATATGGGATATAAGAAATGATCATAATGAAAATAGGATTGATTTGTAGAGGAAAATGGAAAAGATCTCGCAAAATGGTAAGTGTGTGAGAAAAAAGGGGATAACGTTTCATAATCATGAAAATGTCAACACAAATAATTCATGCAAGCATGAGATTATGGTGTAAGCTAAAACCACACTAAAAGTCAAAATATGAGTATTAAAAAATGAACTAAATTGGTAGTTCATAGTGTCTACTACATCCAAGGCTTGTAATGAGAATGAGATCACAAAATGGCAAGAGCATAAACTGAAGTTGCTCGAAAAACACTGAGAGTGCTCAAATAAAAAATTCTTGTAAAATAATGAGAGAGTAAAAAAAGCTAAGGTATTCATTAGTACATCGAGTTTGAATGCACAATGTTCACAATATCAACTCGTAAAATGGTAAGAGTGTACAACTAAGGATAATAAATATGGCAAAACTAAATGACAAGTGATTAGTCATGAAATAGTTAGGAGTCCTAAGATCCTTAGGGCAAATAAGAGGTCAAAAAAGAAAGGAAGGTGGTGACCACGCTAACCTGAGATACTCCATATATCCAAGTGTTATCTACAGAGTCCGTGTAGACCTCAAGCTGATGTAGTTCTCCTATAAATGGGAGGAAAATACCAAAGTGGTTTAGAAATGAAATGTAACAAATAAGATGGCCCATCCCAAAAAAAATTGACAACTTTATATCTTGCATGGAAATTCTAAGCCAATTTTCATGATTTTATGATTTTTAGGATTTTCTTAGGTCTTTTATGAATGTTTAGGGGTTTTTTGAACTATTGTAAATATTTTTGAAATTTTCTATGCATCTTAACTCGATCGATCATTATGAGATACAAAATGGTCCAACTCACAAAACAACAAGAACATTCAAACTTAAATTCCTCACAAAAAGGTGAGAGTGTGGCAAAGGGGTGACTAAGTTAACTCAATGTAAATCAAGTGTTGCATACATATTCCAAATGAAACTCAAGTAACTATAGTTCCACCTACATAAAATACATCCAAATAAGTACTATCAAGTTTAGGTATAGGTAAATGGCAAAAATAATGGCAATGTTATGTAGGCCATGCATGGTAAAAGTGTTGTTACTAATTTCCATATAGGCAGTTATAATTAGGAAACAATAGTAAAGGTTCAGTGGTACTAATTTACCCATAAGTGGTTATAATTATTAGTACAAGGTGGGAACATAACAACAAATGAAGGATAAACTTGTTAGTGCCACTATCATACTACTTTCATTTACTTCCATTCAAACATTTAATTTTAAATCAACTATCAAAAATGAATTTATCAACCATAGAATGTGCCTAAAGTAAAAATGAATTATAATCAAGACCAAACATGATAGGTGGGGTTAGGTAAAAAGAACTAGATGGAGAGGGGTTAATGGCATGATAGAATGGTAAAGGGGTATAATACAAATAATAGGTATAATGTGGCATAACTTAGATGATCCTTATAGACAATAAGTTGAGTCTCTCAAGAGTAAAAATGTTTAAGGTGAATTGTGTTCATTGGTTCATCAAGTTCATCTCCTTTTAGCATAACAAGCTTTTATGCTTCATAACCATAGTTAGTAATAACTACATAGGGTCTTAACCAGTTTGGTTGGAACTTTCCTTTTTTCTTTATTTTAGGATTGACATTATTATTATTCTCCTTTAACACAAGGTCACCAAGCATGAATTCGCAATGCTTAATTCACTAATTGTATTGGCCCTTTAATATATTTTCATAGACCTGAAGATAATTCATGGTGGCCAAGCATTTTCTACAAAGTAGGTGTAGCTCTTGTCAGTGAGATACTTTATAGTCTTCATCATTGATGATGTGTTACAACAAAATTTAATGAGATGGTAATTCAACCTCAACATGAAGATGGCTTTAGTGTCATACACAAGTGAAAAGGGTGTATCTCCTATTGGAGTACAAAATGTGATATGGTATGCCCAAAGGGTGTTAAAAGTTGAAAGTGATAATTATGACCAGCATCATTGACAATCTTATTTAAAATATTGATAATGATTTTATTATAAGCCTCACCTTGGTCATTTCTTTGTGAATAGTAGGTAGTAGAGAAATGTTATTTGATGTGGTATTGGTAACAAAGCACTTTCACATCTTTATTTTTCAATTATCCACCATTATCAGATATAATGTAGATGGGATACGATAATGATAGATGAGATGGTTTAATATGAACTTAGATATCTATTTATCAGTTATGTAAGTGAGGGAAATGGCTTCCACCCACTTAATGAAGTATTTGATAGTTATCAGGATGTGTTTATGGCCATTAGAAGATGTAGGATTGATCTTCTTGATGAGGTCGAGTCCCCACATTAATAATAGCCATGGTGTGGTCAATAGTTTGAGTGTCTTGGATATAACATTAATAATATTGGAATTCTTATAACACTTGACACACCTCTTCACATATGTAGTTGCATCTACTTTCATAGATAGTCAGTAATAACTAGAACATAGTAAAGTTTTGGCTAATATTGCCCTACTAGTGTGGGCTCCACACACTCTTTTGTGGACTTCCCTCAATGCTAATCTAGATTATGTCAAAGTAAACAATGGTGTAGAGTTCTAGCATATCTTATATGATACAAGGTTAGTATAATTATGGTATGGTGAGAGGCTTTATGGGCAAAGGCTTTTTTTTTTTACCTGATAAGTTAGGAGGCATAGTTTAGTCTTGAAGATAGACATATATGTCTGAGCACTAGGGAGATATGGGACATACAATGTTACAAACCATATAGATGGTTGATTGTTTTTTTTTGGCACTAAAATATGCTCAACAAGAAATTGATAATCCCTTTTTTTTTTTGTGATCTGAATCATGGATCCAATAGTGTCCATGGCATCAACTATTTATTATTGGTTCAAGGTATTCTTTCAAATTAGATGTTGGAAATATGTTGTTTGAGAGTATCGACCATATCTTTATAGGGAACCAACTTATCATCTTTAGTTTGGTACTATTCCATAACTTTAGTGACGATTAATTGAGAATCACCATACACCAATAAATGTTGAATGTTCCATAATATTGCTTTATGAAGCCTTGCAATGAGTGTTTCGTAATTAGCCATGTTATTGGTATAGGGAAATCCAATATGAAAGGAATTGGGAATGATATCCTCTTATGGCATGACAAATAATATTTTAGCCCCTGATCCATGAGTTGTGAATGATCCATCAAAGTACACCTTCCACTATTGTTGCCTTAGGATGCGCTTCTACTTCTTCAATGGTAATAATGGCCTCATTTATAAATAAAAAAATATGTGAAGAACCTTTTGGAAAAATTTACGAACTACAAAACATAATGCAATAATAAAATAAACTTTAGAAATTAACGCATAATAATTCAAATATTTTATATTGATCTTAGGCCACTTCAAGGGGGTAAACTCCTTTGAGCAAGATCAATACAATAATATTCATAAATACCTTCATTGGGCCTCAATACTTACTCAATACTATTTATATTCTATCAACTAATACTTCCCATGCATGTGGGATAATTCAAATATTCTACTTAAATACTAATTATATTCTACCAACTAATAATTCCCATGCATGTGGGATAATTTAAATATGCTAAAGGGATGACTTACAAAGCATATGCATCCATAATGACTAATACACTAATAATTTAGAGAGAAGGGTAGGACACAAGTTCCTAACATCACCTTCCCCTTAAAAAAAGCTTTTTCCTCAAAGTTTTATATGTGGGAATCATTGTTGAATATAAAATAATGGTTTCCATGTGGCATCTTTGGGTTACATGTCGTGCCATTGAATTAAGACTTTTATGATGAAGCAGGAGTGAAGTTGGTGGTTGTGCCTACCTAGGATAACTTCTGGTTTGATAAGGATGGATCCTTCATTATAAAGTTTGGGTAAAACTATTTGTACTTTGATGGGAGGTCTAAGAACTTTCTTCAAACATGAGACATGAAAGACTAGATGAATTCAGGAGGAAGGTGGAAGCTCTAACTTATAAGCAAAATACCCAATCTATTGGAGAACCTTATATGGCCCATAAAACTTTGGGGAAATCGTATGACACCCTTTTAGTTTCAAGGATGATTGTTTGTATGGATGTAGAGAAAGAAAAACCATATCACCAGGTTGAAAGGTGTGCTTAGAGTGGTGTTGATCTGCCTATTGCTTCATTCAGTTCTATGCTAGATGGAGATTATCTTGCAAGATGATAAGAATATGATCTTAATGGTAGAGAGTAGTTTTGACTACCTAAACTAGGGAACTATCAGGTGTATACAGGAGCATTGTTGGGGGTGCTTGACCATAAACTACTTCATATGGACTCATTTTAGTAAAAGTGTGGTATGAGGTATTTTACCACCATTCTGTGAAAGGGAGCCACATTTCCCATTAGTGTTGTTATGATACAAAGTAATGAAGGAATGTTTCCAAGCATTTGTTGATGATTTATGTTTGGCCATTGATTTGGGGATGATACCTAGATCTCATCTTCAGTTGTGTGCCTATGTATTAGAATAGATGTATCCAAAAATGGCTAGTGAAAATTACAACATGATCAAAAATAATTGAATAAGGGATGTCATAAAGATGAAAAATCTGATTCAAAAAAACTTGTGTGACCATGGAGGCTGTATAAGAGTGGCTAAGTGCACAAAATGACTATATTTAGAGAGATAATCAACCACAAGCAAGATAACTATTTGTCACCAAATTTAGGGAGACCCTCAATGAAATCCATAGAAATATCAGTCTAGATCCTAATAGGGATGGGTAAGGGTTTGAGAAAACCTATAATCATGATGGTTTCACCTTTTTTGTGTTGGTAGGTATCACATTCAGCCATCATCTATTTAATTTCTCTTTTCATCCCCTTATAGAAGAAATTTCAATGTCCCATCTCATATGTTTTAAGAAATCCTGAGTGCCCTACTGATGGAGAAGCATGGATTTCATATAATACATCCTGATGAAGGTTTGTGCTATTAGGAAGAACCAAATGACCCTTGTAATGTAGAGAATTACCATCCTATGAATAATGTGGTTATGTAGAGGAGTTAATGGTCAATTATTGAATGAGCTAGTGTAAAGATGGATGATGTGTATACCCTTGGCTTATAGATCCCAACTAGTTTGGAATGGGCATAGAGATGGTAGAAAGGGAACTTTGGTCTTTGAATATGTGGGAGAGAGCATCCACCACTACATTGTCTTTACCCTTCTTATAAATGATCTCATAATCATAGTCCATGAGTTTGTTGACCCATTTTTGTTGTGTCAAGGATAACACCCATTGTTTTAAGAAGTATTTCAAACTCTGGTAATCAATTTTAATGTAAAAATGATTCCCAAGTAAGTATGGTTGTCATGTCCCCTTTTTCGTGGACATTGACAGGTTTGATGATTAGCTTATTATGTGACCTTCGTAGGCTAATATGATGGATAGAGGGTCATAATGGAGCTTGGCTTGACTTTGATTCACAGAATTTCTACATTTGGTTTTCATTCAGGGTATTTCAGATGCATTGAGCCTGAGCTCCTACTTTTTAGGGGTATTTGATATGCAGTGGAGCACCCTTGTTTTGATATGATCATGTGCAAAATCACTCCCTGATTCCCCAGCTTCAGACGGTTCGAGGATCCGACATGTATTGAGGGAGATATTAATATTTGATTGATTTAATCAAATATTAATTATTTGGTCTAATTTTAAATGAGATATTAATTAATTATTAATTAATTAATTATTTGGTCTAATTTTAAATTAGATATTAATTAATTATTAATTATTAATTAATTGGTCTAATTTTAAGACCCAAGTTCTAATTTGAGGAATTCTAATTTTAGAAACCCAAGTTCTAATTTGAGGAATTCTAATTTTAGTACCCCAAGTTCTAATTTGAGGAAATCTAATTTTAGCAAGCACACCTTTGGAAAGGTATAAGAGTTTCTCATGGGAGAGAGTTTGGATTATGCTATTGATTATTGATTATTGAAAATTGAAGAATTTCTTCTGTGAAGACTGAGCCAAGGGTTCCAGGATTCCATTGCAGTGAAGAACGTTCCCTCTTCATTGTGTGTGATTTAGAGGCTGTGAAAGATCAGCTGATTTATCGCCAAATTGAGAGATAGCTTCATTCAGAAGTTATCACAGAATTCCAGGTTTGAGAGATAACTTCACACAGAAGTTATCACAGAGCTTTCCAGGTATTTCTTGATTTAGTTCATGCTTTTTGTTTCAATAAATTATACAGAGAGAGATCTGCTGTATTAGATACCATAGATTTCCAGATCAGGGATCAACAGACAGGTTGTGCTGAGTGGGCGGCCGTACTAAGTCCGTACAGGTCCGTACAGATCTGACCAGGCACCGACATCGGCAGAGAGAGGGCTTATAGCGACCGACATCGGTCGACTGAGGACCGACGTCGGCGAGATATCGACCGACGACGGCGTCTGTGTGTCGACACAGAAAGGCTGAGACCCTTCCAGATTCAGATTTCACTCCCAGATTTGCAAAACACAGGGTTTTAAGACCAGATTGTAATATTCTTTAATGGGTATGCCAGAGACTCAATTGTGTAATCATCCAGAAGAACAAGTACTGAGTTCTTGATTTGTTATTAAGAGATTATACTGTGATTTGTTTATGCTTATTTGAATATATTCTGCAAGTTTATATTGCGATCAGAGCTTTAGAGTTTATATATTTCCTGTTTAGAAGGGACATTACAGTGGTATCAGAGTTTTGTGTCTTTCATATATCCCTATTAGAAGGGACATCACAGTGGTATCAGAGCTTATTGTGCAGATAAACGAGCCCCTAAGTAAGGGACATCACAGTGGTATCAGAGCTTTGTGTCTTTCATATATCCCTGTTTGGAGGGGATATTACAGTGGTATCAGAGCTTTTGTGCAGATAAGAGAGCCCCTAAGTAAGGGACATTACAGTGGTATCAGAGCCAAATTCCTGCCATCCTGTTGGGCACATCAGAGCTAATGTCTTGCCATCCTGTTGGGTAGTTTGGGTAGGTTGAATCAGTGAAGTATCCATGATGACTTCAAGTACTCAGAAATAGTGGGACAATGATATGAAGAAGCTGAAACAAAGTTTGAACCAGTTGGTTGAAACCCAGAGGAGGATGAATGAAACTCTTTCAGATCCTACATTTGAAGACAAATTATTACGGTATATGGCATCTATTCGTAGAAGGTCCACATCACAAAACAGAACGAAGGAGAAACAAGAGGTCTCAACAGTGGTTGAGGGTAGCGCTACACCAATTGTTAGACATGTGGATGAGATTAGTCATGGGGATTTAGACTCTCAGTTAATTGCAGATGATACTCAGGTGGATGCAGTGGACAGTTTTGAGGACTTAGTTTCACCAGCGGTTTCTCTCAGTATGGAGGAGTTAGACAGTGATGCTACAGTTGTTGATACTCCGTATGTTGATATGAGCTATGGAGTTGATTCACAGAGTATGGATGGTAGTACTCCAGAGATCAGTGATTCTGAGTCTACTCTTTTGGACCATGCATCAGAGGAGGATTGTAGGAGACAGTCTAGCCAGTGCCACCATGTGTCTAGTCAGCTGAGAGTTAGTGAGCGAGACATTGCTACCGCTTGCAAGCATTTCGATGATGCTCGTCAGTTGTTAGCAGTATATGGATGGGGTTCTCCTACTAGCATCGAGCAGGGAGGTAGTTATTTGTCCTTGACAGAGATCCACTCTTTATGGGAGGCTATCCAGATTCTGAGACAGGATTATATGCAGTTGGTCACCGACAGAGATTATCTTATGGAGTGGGGTAGCACAGCATATGATGCATTGTTGGTCGAGGAAGATAAGGTGAGTGAGCTTACTCAGCAGCTAGAGGTGACTTCTGAGATTCTTGAGACTACGTAGTTAGCTTATGAGGAGTCACAATTTCATTTGGCTGAGATGACCATGGAGTTAGAGCATTTACGGTCTTCACCAGCCCCAGACTCAGAGGTTAGTACATTGAGTGTTGTTGGTGAGTACGTTCCTATAGATGTAGCTGAGGAACATGTTGTTGACGCTGACACACCGGTTCAGGACTTGGGAGTACCTAATTCTGAGGGGTTTGAGATACCAGTGGAGTCGAGTCTCCATATTGATTCTTCTCACACATTTGATAGTATGGTACAGTTGGTTGTGCCACCATTATAGAGGGATCAGTTATGGGATGGATTAACACCATCTTTTGTAGATAGGATTTGCAGTTGCCAAGTACACAATCTACAGTATCGACACATCCAGGGCAGTTGTGATTTCAGAGATTGGTTGAGTTGTGTTCGCCAATTTGATTATGGGTTCCTCTTTGTTCTACTTCTGTTGATGTTACAGGTACTTGCATTAATTCACAGCAGTGCAGAGCATAACTACATTTGGGATCCAGGTGGATCGAGTAGTTCATTGTTCCGAGATTGCTTGGGGACAAGCAATTTCCGGAGGGGCGGATTGTCATGTCCCCTTTTTCGTGGACATTGACAGGTTTGATGATTAGCTTATTATGTGACCTTCGTAGGCTAATATGATGGATAGAGGGTCATAATGGAGCTTGGCTTGACTTTGATTCACAGAATTTCTACATTTGGTTTTCATTCAGGGTATTTCAGATGCATTGAGCCTGAGCTCCTACTTTTTAGGGGTATTTGATATGCAGTGGAGCACCCTTGTTTTGATATGATCATGTGCAAAATCACTCCCTGATTCCCCAGCTTCAGACGGTTCGAGGATCCGACATGTATTGAGGGAGATATTAATATTTGATTGATTTAATCAAATATTAATTATTTGGTCTAATTTTAAATGAGATATTAATTAATTATTAATTAATTAATTATTTGGTCTAATTTTAAATTAGATATTAATTAATTATTAATTATTAATTAATTGGTCTAATTTTAAGACCCAAGTTCTAATTTGAGGAATTCTAATTTTAGAAACCCAAGTTCTAATTTGAGGAATTCTAATTTTAGAACCCCAAGTTCTAATTTGAGGAAATCTAATTTTAGCAAGCACACCTTTGGAAAGGTATAAGAGTTTCTCATGGGAGAGAGTTTGGATTATGCTATTGATTATTGATTATTGAAAATTGAAGAATTTCTTCTGTGAAGACTGAGCCAAGGGTTCCAGGATTCCATTGCAGTGAAGAACGTTCCCTCTTCATTGTGTGTGATTTAGAGGCTGTGAAAGATCAGCTGATTTATCGCCAAATTGAGAGATAGCTTCATTCAGAAGTTATCACAGAATTCCAGGTTTGAGAGATAACTTCACACAGAAGTTATCACAGAGCTTTCCAGGTATTTCTTGATTTAGTTCATGCTTTTTGTTTCAATAAATTATACAGAGAGAGATCTGCTGTATTAGATACCATAGATTTCCAGATCAGGGATCAACAGACAGGTTGTGCTGAGTGGGCGGCCGTACTAAGTCCGTACAGGTCCGTACAGATCTGACCAGGCACCGACATCGGCAGAGAGAGGGCTTATAGCGACCGACATCGGTCGACTGAGGACCGACGTCGGCGAGATATCGACCGACGACGGCGTCTGTGTGTCGACACAGAAAGGCTGAGACCCTTCCAGATTCAGATTTCACTCCCAGATTTGCAAAACACAGGGTTTTAAGACCAGATTGTAATATTCTTTAATGGGTATGCCAGAGACTCAATTGTGTAATCATCCAGAAGAACAAGTACTGAGTTCTTGATTTGTTATTAAGAGATTATACTGTGATTTGTTTATGCTTATTTGAATATATTCTGCAAGTTTATATTGCGATCAGAGCTTTAGAGTTTATATATTTCCTGTTTAGAAGGGACATTACAGTGGTATCAGAGTTTTGTGTCTTTCATATATCCCTATTAGAAGGGACATCACAGTGGTATCAGAGCTTATTGTGCAGATAAACGAGCCCCTAAGTAAGGGACATCACAGTGGTATCAGAGCTTTGTGTCTTTCATATATCCCTGTTTGGAGGGGATATTACAGTGGTATCAGAGCTTTTGTGCAGATAAGAGAGCCCCTAAGTAAGGGACATTACAATGGTCATCATTCTTGTACTTCATGCAAAATTGCCATCATTTATTTTTCATATGTAGACAAAGCCAAATTTCATTCAGAAAGGGATTTTCTAGTGAAAGAAATGGGATGACCTTTTTGGATAACAATAGCATCAAGGCCATTTATACATGCATCACTTTCAATGGTGAAAGTTTTGGTGAAGTTTGGCATGGCAACAACTAGTGTGCTACACATAGCTTGTTTAAGTGCCATGAACATCTGGTTAGTTGTGGCATCTCATGTAAATGCATCCTTAATCAATAAAGAATTTAAAGGATCCATGATCTTACCTTAATCCTTGATGAACATATGATATTATCTTATAATTTTAAGGAAGACATGAAGGCCTTTGAGGGGTCATTGACCAAGGCCAATGTTACATGGCACTGATTTCATCTAGATCCATGCAAACCCCATCAACTAAAATACTGTGCCTTAGATATTTCAACTTAATCTTAACCAAAAGAACACTTAGACTGCTTGGCACATAATTGATTATCTATTAGAAGTTGTAATGCCCTGTTTAAGATGGTGGGGATGTTTGGCCTATGTGTAGCTGTAAATTAAAATATCATCAAAGAAAACCAAATCAAATTGATGGAGGAAAGGCCAAAATATTTTATTCATTAGGGCTTGAAATGTTTAAGGATCATTTGTAAGTCCAAATGGCATGACCCAAGAATTCATAGTGACCCTCATGAGTATAGAAATATTTCTTTGGAAAGTCATCAACATGCATGCAGATCTAATGATACATAGAATGATGATCCAATTTGGAGAAAAGGTTTGCCCCATGGAGCTCATCAAGAAGCTCATCGATGATCAAAATTGGAAACTTATCTTTGATAGTAAGTTGGTGAAGGGCATGAAATTCAATGTAAAGGTTCCATGACACATCTATTTTGTGGATAAGAAGTAGTAAGGGAGGAGTATGGGCTGGTGCTTGAGTGAATAACTCCATACTTGAGGAGTTCTCATACTAGCTATTCAATCTTAGTTTTTTGTAGATGGGGATAGCGGTATGGATGTATGTTGGGTGGGATGCTTCTTGGAAGGAGAAAGTATGTGATGATATTTAGGATCTAAAGGGGGTAAATGCATTGGCTCTATAAAAAAAAGTTGCATGCTTGTCAAGTATAGATCACAATCAACAA
>JARHVA010005803.1:0-232500 GCA_037957365.1 Torreya grandis
TACACTTATGTAACATAATTTTGGTGTCTAAATTTTCCCCTTTTATCTTGGTAAGTTGTGCCAGCAAGTTGCAAGACAAAAATGAAAGTTGAGTGGTCTAGGCATGGGGTGTGATATCTTCCCCCTCAAAACAAGAATTGATTGGGAAAAGCCCAAAATCAGTGACCAATTTGACAAGGAGTAAATGAGATTGGTTGGTTATGGGTTAGTAGTGTAGAGATGACATTGTGGTCATAAAATACTAAAAAGTTTTGTTGACAAGTTGAAAAAAGGTGTGGTCATGGAGGATTTTAGTTAAAGTTACCAAGGCACAACTTGTTAGTGATAGCTAAAAAGGTATGACCAACCAAAACTATAGATCTAATTGTTAAATGTGCTCTAGGTATCTAAGGTAAGAAGTGCCCCTAAAAACACAATAGGTTATAGGTGATAGGATCAGTTAGTGGTGATCCAAATCAATTGATAGTCATATATGTAAGGTATTGTCAATGTGTACTAGATAACATGAATGATCAAGACACCAAACTCAGATGTAATGAGTGGGTGCATAATGAAACATGTGTTTGGGTAAAGCTGGCATGAGTGGAGATGAAAATGATCCCCATGGTCAAGTTTGTAAAGGCAAAGTGTGTTGAAGGTTTCCACAGAATGAAGAAGGGACTATCAAAAGTGATGTACAAGAATTAACATGATATTGTATGGTATTAACATTGGTAGTGTTATATCAATGTTAGTGGTAAAGCAGCTGATGTCAGTGGCCTAGGGCATAAATGGTTGATGTTGATGGCCAACCAAGCCTAATAAAAAGGGGTTAGGTGGCTAACCAATTTCATTTTCATGTTGATTAGTTAGAGAACAATAAAAAGCCAAAAAAATTGAGCAAATGGAAAGACGAGGTGGAGACCTAGCTAGAGGCATAGTAGCACAAGCACCAGTCATCCTAGCCCAACAGAGGTAGAGAGATGAGGTAGGGTCCTTTAAACCTTTGGTTTGCATTTTTTTGGTAATTTTATTAATTTGAGTTGAGTGGGGGGTGTAATAGGTTTCTAGTGAGTAGTGGGTGGGTAGTGGGGAGGTTAGGAGCATGTTTAGGCTTATTTGGGTGGGTTTTAGGGTAATTTAAGGTTAAAATTGGAAATGGGTAATGGGTGGGGTTCAACCCTAGAGCCAAACTAGTTAATGATGTTGATGGTAGTATACTAATGTCAATTAAGGTCTTCTTATTGATATCAGTGGTAAAAGCACCAACATCAGCATGTTGTGCATTGACATCAGTAGTTTAGGCAATGATGTTGGTTGATAAGTGACTGACATCGATGGCCTTATTAAATTAAAAAGGGTAAAAATGGGGAAAAAAGAGTTAACAATCCATGAGGCCTGAGGGAATAGGAAAATCATGTGGCATAGAGTAGATTTAGCTCAATTGAACAATGAGAGATTGGTTAAAAGGCTTAGTTTAAGAGAGATAGGTCGTAAGGTCTTGGGTAAAAAGGGATAGGTTGGATAGTTAGGTGGGTAGATGACTAAGCTAGCCCTAGAAGACCCCATGTCTACTGAGTGCTACCTATATATCCTAAAAGGGCCTCAAGCCAATGTATTTCTCCCATGGGATAGTAAAAATGGTTAAGGTAGTGGTTAGAAAGGTTTATTGATTAATTTTGTGTGTTTGTGGTTGTAGGTGAGGCATGAGTTGACCCTAATAGACTATATTTTGACACTCCTAATTAGGATCAAGAGAGATGTGTCAATAGACAAGTGGCATTACATGGATACAGTTGGTCTTGGTAGAGTTTAGTGGTATTATTGGGTCACTTGAGATGTCAACTTGATGATCATGCTGATTGAGAGGTGGGATCAGACCACCAACACGTTTCACCTATCAACTAGTGAGATGATAGTCACACTAAAGGATGTATACATGATACTTAGATTACCACTGTAGGGTGAGTATATTTTTGAATGCACATGGGATGAACACAACATTCATATGGTGTCATTTTTTTGGAAAACATGTGATTGAGGTTACATATCACTCAACATCATTCACTTATGAGCTTCTATTTTTGGTGGATGAGGAGGAACATCATCTTAGCATCCTCATGATGAAAGACATCATGTTGTATGCACTGCTAGATGTAGATGGTGGTATATTTCTAATTGCCTTAACAAGGGTCCTAGCTCAGATGATAGAGTAGAGGATAGTTTTTTCATGGGGGACTATATACTTGGCTCAATCGTATAGAGAGTTTTGGGGTTTGCATCTACATAGATGTTATAATTTATGTGTTGGGCACCTACGACATTATTGGGTGTATGAGCACATCATAGTTACATGGCCATTGGGATTACCATCCATGATTATAGTGGGATTCAGAGTTAGGTTTAGATGATAGTGAGAGGCCATGACATAGACATGAGTTAATGGCATTATGCAGGATATCACACACTACAAAGGGATTCTGGATGGCTTGAGTCTCAGAGATATTATCTGGTATGCCTACTTGATGTATCTAGTTTTTAAAGGTTAAGGGGAGGAACTCATTGGGATACAAATCACACTATGGGTCAAAGGTAGGAGAGAAAGGGAGCTCGAGATGATACCCATGGCACAATTCAAGAGATATCTCAACCTTGTACAAGATGTTCCACCTTCTTTCCCTAGATACAAGCATGATGACATTGCGGTACCACTCCTTTTGTCATTGGAGATAGATGGACCTAATTTTTAGGATCTACCAACAAGTTTAGATGTGGTTGATGCTGGATACACTAGGGCATACCAAGCATGGTGGGCAGGATGACATCTAATTATACTAGTTAGGAGTCTAGCTCCATAGATGTAAGGTTTGGCACATGAGAGAGATGCTACACTATAGGATAGAGATATGGCCATACAAGAGAGGGATATGACCATGCAGGCTAGGGAAGCTATGATTCAAGATAGAGATACAACATTACAATCTAGAAATGTCACTATATAGGTGAGAGATGTGATTGTGTAGGCTAGAGATGCTATATTTCTAGAGAGGGATACAACATTATATGCCAGGGACATGGCCATATAGGAGAAAGATGCTATAGTCCTGTCACAATATTATTCACCGATAGAGGTCCTAGGGTTATATGGTTAGGTGGGCCATATTTAGAGTTAGGTGGTTAGTATATAGGGATGAGTGACCTCATTGATAGTAGAGAGAGATCAATTAAGGTCAGCCACATGGGCATTGGTAGTTGTTCCTCCTCCTCCACAAGAATTAGTATAGGTATTAGGATAGATAGGTACCATGGGTCCTCCATAGATTGTATCTCTTATGAGATACAACATTACATTGGATGAGATCACATACTATGAGAGGGTGATCCATAAGTTTCCATAGATTCCTAGATTTATAGAGTTTAGGGAGTAGGAGTGATTAGAGACATGAACCATAGGTTCTAGTGCATGGAGACAAGATAGGGAGAGAGTTGTGGTGACACCATCTCATCACATCCACCATGATTTTGAGGAGGCTCTGTTGGTCTTGATTTATAGAGATATTTTTGTATTTATGTATTTTTTGTATATATACTAGCCTATGAGCCAATGATGCGAGATGTATATGAGAGAGAGATGAGAGATGTTGATATTTGTATATGATGTATATTGATTCAACACACACACACACACACACACACACACACACACACACACACTCACACACACACACACACACACACACACACATGATGTGATGTTTTATTTGATGTGATGATGTAAATTTTATTTTCATGTATATGTTTATGGCTTTGGATGAATGTTTATGATATTGATATAATGATGATGTTGGTTTACTAGCACTTCCATGTATGTGATGGCATATGTATAGTAGATGAGATTTTCATGTTTAGATTTCCCATATGTGATGGTATATGCATACAATGAAATGGTTGTGTTTATGAGATAAAGGTTTAGTAATTTCCATATGTGAAATGGTATATTCTTGGTTAATTTTTATTTTTAGCATACTCCATATGTGATGGTTTATACTAAAAATAGATGTTTTAGCCATGGTTTTTTACCTATTTATTAGTATTTAGGAAATTGTGGTTCAGGTGCATTCTTCATATTTATCATATATGTGATTATATTTATACTAAAATGAGTGGTTTGGTCTTGGTCTATTTCCTATTTATTCATTTTTAGGAAAATGATGGTTAAGTTACATTCTTAATACCTTCCATATATGTGATTGGGTGTATACTAAAAATGAGTGTGTTGGTCATGTTTGTTTGGTTTTTGCATTTTCCATATGTGATGGTGTATGCATAAGTGATGGTTCTAGGCATTGTGACATTATTCCTATTTATTGTTAGTTAGGAAAATGGTGGTCATGTTGCATTTTTATCATTGTCCCATATATGTGATGGTATATACTAGAAATGATTGGTTTTGGGGTAGGTGTAGGATTGAGAGTTGTTATGTTTATGAGTTGAGATAGTGAGTTCTTCTATTGGAAAATGTATCTATAGAAAAAAAGTCAAAATGTGAAGTGAAAGGTAAAAGAGAGAGACAAGGTGCTCATTATTGACACAAACCAAAATAATAACATAAATAGGCTCCAAAGTTTGAACCTTTTTTATGCATTGTAGTAGTTGACCATTTGTTAGTAAGAAAAGCATGGTTATCACCTTATGCTAAGTAAGCTAAAATTATATTGAAAATGTGTTTTTAAGGGAAAGAGGGTGTAAAATGGAATAGGAGTAGTGAGGTAGTGTAACCTTTGGAATAATAATGGTATGCCCCATTTGTGGGTTACTTGAGAGCAACTATAGACAAGTCCATGACATAAAGTTATTATGTTGTTTTTTAATTTTTTCTTTATTTTTGATTTTGTTATGTTAGTTGATCAATGTAGGAAGCCCATAATGGGATGAAGCTGATCAATAGGGAAGATTCTGAATCATATTTGCCTTTGATAGTGGTTTTTTGACTTAGCCATCCTTCAAGGGTATGGTCTAGTCTTTTTTTATTTTGCTAGTTTTTAATAGCTATCCTTCAAGGGAGTAGTCTATTTGAATGTAGCTATACTTCAAGGGAGTAGTCTACTTTTTTAAGAGCTAGACATGATTTAGAGTAGTTGATGTATCCCATATTATTTTCTTTTGCTTTTGCCTTTTTGAAGTCTTTTTATTACTTTAGTCATGGATAAGTCTATAGAGGCTTATATGTTTTCCACATTTTGGGACAAAACCAAAACACTTCATAGGTTAACTAAGTGTGAAGGACTAAGGGTAAGGTGAAAAGAATATGAATATAGTGGGTTTTCTCAAGGGATGAGCTTAAGTTAAACACAAGGTAAAGTTTCATGTAATTAACAAAAGAATGGTCACAAATGTAATGCATTTAGAGGTTCAAGTTTTGGTCATCCTTCAAGAGAATACAAGTGATAAGCTCCAAAGCCATATTTATGAGTTATAATGTATGGTCCTAGACAATTAGGAGTAAACTTGCCCTATTTGCTCTTTTCCATGTTAGTCACATGTTGATTTTCCTTTAAGATGAGATCTCTAATATTGAAATCATGCTCATTAAGGTTTTTGTCATAGGTGCATTTGATACACTCTTGGTAGATGTGGATATGGTTAAGGGTTGTAGGATGACATTCATCAAGTATCTCAAGTTGAGCTAAACATTCTTGGTGAAAGTCATCATTAGTTAGAATGTCTTTTAGTGAAATCCTAAGAGAAGGAATTTGGACTTCAAGGGGAAAAACAACTTCCATCCCATAGACTAAGGAGAAAGGTGTAGCTCCTATAGAAGTGTGAATACTAGTATGATAAGCCCATAAATCATAGGGGATGTGAATGTGCCAATCCTTACTAGCAACGTTAACCACTTTCATAAGGATTTTGGTCAAAGTTTTGTTAGAGGCTTTAGCTTGCCCATTGGCTTGTGGGAAATAGGGTGAAGAGAAGTTGAGTTTGATACCAAAGGCATCATAGAGTTGCTGGATAGTCTTATTTTTGAAAGACTTACCATTATCAGTTATGATTTTGTAAGGTATACCAAAATGGCATATGATATGATGGTTGATAAATTCAATGATTTTATCAGCCTTAATGGATATGAGAGGAATGGCCTCAACCCACTTAGTGAAGTATTATGTTGCTATTATGATTTCTAAGTGATGAAGAGATGAATGGGGGTTAATCTTACCAATTAAGTCTAAAACCCATTAAGAGAAGGGCCTAAATTCCTCAGTGACTTGTAAGGCATGACTAGGAATGTGAAATAGGTTGGCATGTTTTTGACATTTGAGACAATGTCTAACATAGTCATTAAAATCACGAGAAAGTGTTGGGAAATAATAGCCAAGGTGAAGGAGACATTTAGAAATTACATGACTATTAAAATGACCACCGTAAATCCCATCATGAACCTCCTTAATAGCAAAGGGAATCTCGTTACTAGTGAGACATTGAAGGAGGAGACCATTGAAAACCTGTTGTAGATAAGTCCCCCTAGCATAGTGTAATGTGTAGCACGCTTTATGAATGCATGCCATGTATTGTGGGAGATGTTGCGAGGAGTAATAGAGTAAGAGAGGTAATCTATGAGTTGAGCATACCACATGTTGTGTGGATCATTAGTGATATTCCCCATAAAAAGGATGTTGGAGGAAATGTAAGAAGGCAAAGTTAGGTGATGTATAATGACATAGATTTTTGAGAAAGAGGAGGAAGAGGGTATGTGGGAGGCTAAAGAAGTCATTATATCTACAAAATTGTTGGTTGAGTGAGGAACGGTCTACAAAAGGTAATGGTCAAATGATTCTAATAAGGTATCTACATGATGTTTATACCATTGTAGAGTCTCATTCTTACATAGATAAGAACCATTGACCTAGTTGATTACTAATTATGAGTCATCAAAAATGGTTATGGATTTGATTCCTAAGAAGATAACCAACCATTTGAAGCCCTAAAATTAAGGCTTCATATTTGATCATGTTGTTGGTGTAGTTAAAGTCTAGTTTAAATGATAAAGGCATCAGCTCACCATCAAGATGGATGAGGATAACCCCCAAACCCCCACCATTTTGACATTTAGACCCATCAAAGAACATCATCATTTAATACATGATATCATAGGTAGAAATCATGACAATAGACTCATCAAGGAATTCAAGATTTGAGGGTTCACTATCAAGGAGAGGAGTGACAACTAATTGGTTAGTGATGGTTTTCCCTTTGATGGACTTCTATTGGATGAATTCCGAATAAAATTTAGCTAGAAGCATAAGCCACCAAGAAATGCATTGGTTATGGTAAGGTTTAGAGTGCATGTATTTGAGAGGGTCAGTGTGGGTGATAACATAAGTTTTTTGGTTGAGGAGGTAATGTCATAGTTTAGAAGCTACAAATACCAAAGTAAGGCACAACTTCTTGATAAGCATGTAACAAGTTTCATAGTCAATAATTGTTTAAATTATGTAATAGACTACTTGCTCATAGTGGTGATCATCCATATGTGCTATCATAGTTTCTAAATAATGGTCCGTCGAAGAGATATAAAGATGGAAAGGCTGGTCCTATTTAGGTGGAATAAAGATAGGTGGAGAAAAGAGATACCATCTAAGTGCATCAAAGGCTTCCTCACAATTTTTATCCCAATGGAAAGGAATTTGCTTTTTGATAAGATGGTGAAAAGGTTGAAAATTATCTAATAGCTGAGAGATAAAGTGATGAATCAATTAGAGTTTACCTTGGAGGCTATGGAGTTGTTTGAGTGTTGTTGGTAGAAGCATTTCAAGGATTTCCTGAACCTTAGTAGGGTTGACTTCAATACCTTAAAGAGAGATGATAAAGCCCAAGAGATTTCTAGAAATAATACCAAATATGCACTTCTTTGGATTGAGTCAAACATTATACTAAAGAAGGTGAGTAAAAATGATTTTAAGGAAAATGATCCTGATGAAGTTTAGATTTCCCAAGTAGGTCATCGACATAATACTCCATAAGTGTGTGTAAGAGGTCATGGGAGATATAAGTCATGGCATGCCGATAGGTAGCCCCAACATTTTTTAGTCCAAAGGGCATAACTCAATAACAAAAATTTCCCCATGGGGTGATATAGGTTATTTTGTGTTGATCCTCAGGGGCAACTAGGATTTGATTGTATCCTAAGAATCCATCCATAAGTGATAAAATCTCATGGATAGATGTTAAATTAACAAGTTGATCAATACTTGGAAAAGGAAAGTCATCTTTTGGACAAGCAAGGTTAAGGTCATGGTAGTCAACGCAAATATGGATTCCCCCTATTACTTTTGTAATAGGTACAATGTTGGAAACACATTATGGGTAGTCAATAGGTTGGATGAAGTTAATGGAAAAGAGGCATTGGAGCTCATCCTTGATAAGGAGAGAAATACAAGGATATATTTTATGAAGCTTTTACTTAATTGGCTTAGCATCATGATTAGTGACAATGTTATGGGCTATGATTAAGGGGTCAATACTAGGCATGTCTTTATAGGACCAAGAAAAATCCTTATTATGGTCATAGAGAAATGTGGTGTAGTCAATTTTTTTGAAATAATCTAGAGATTGACCTATTTTAAGAATATAAGGGTTATCATGAGAAGGCAAGTTAATGTCGATGGTTGATTCATTTAACATAACTTATGTCTTATAAGGGAGTGATCATTTGATGTAGGAATCATTAGCTCTTATATAGGTAAGAATGTCATCATCAATTGCACAAGAGATGGTGTTAATTGTGGGAGAATCCTCATCGATCATGTGAGGATGTATGAGAGGAAAGGACCATGTTTCCATACCCTGGCGATGGGTAAGGGGGCCTAAGTGAATGATATTTATTTAAAAAAATAAAAATTAGGAGGTATAAATACCTCTAATTTAGTGGGTGATGGTGTAGAAGAGGAGTTGGAAGGAGATATAGGTTCTTCAATGATGGGAATAGAAGAAGTATTGATGGATTGAGTTGGGTCAACATAACCAATGCCATGCCTTTGTTTGGCATTATCTATGGTTTGATGGGTAGGGTATTAAATGGATGTCTGAGCACCTTGCTCATAACATCCTAGGCCAAAACATTTCCAAGCACACCTATAGAGATAATTATGCACAAATCTAGGATTTTTTAAGAAGGAAAAGTCACAGTTAAACTTTTGGGGTGAAGAGGATGAATTACCCATGATAATAGATTGATCAATTCCCCCATATGTGAAATTTATTTTGAGATGGGGTAGACCATATAAGATGATCATACCAATACAAGGATCATAGTTGGCACTCATGTGAGGTTTTCCATACTCTTGAGGGGTATGGGCATGTCGAGAGTTAACAAATGATATTCACCAAGTGATAATCACTTGAAAGTTTCCTCCATGGGATCCTTATCGAGAACCTGTGTAGTTGGTATAGGTGTGTCTAGGTTAGCAAAACTTGTGGAGGCTTTAGAAGTGGGTTATGGAGGTGATGATGTGTTGAAAGGAATAAGAACATCATTTGGGGTATAGGTCATGTTACATGTCTTGAATGGAGGTGGGTCATTGGGAATGACATGAACTTGACCATTATATTCAAACTTAACACAACGGTGCAATATGGAAGGTACACATGCCATAGCACGTATCCATGGTCACCTGAGAAGTATGTTGTATTCGAATTCACCCTTTATAACTTAAAATAACTTGGGAAGGGTAAGAGGACCCACATAGATGTGCAAGACCATGGTGCCAATAGTTGTAATAGTAGATTCATTAAAAGAATGTAACGCTGCATCCATTTGTGACAAAATTTTTTTAGGGAGTGATAATTTATTATAAGCATGGGTTAAAATGATGTTTATGCTATCTCCCCCATTTATCATAACTCTCTTGACATGAGTTTGATCAATGTAGGTAGTGATAAAGAGGGTAGAATCTTGATCTTTAGGACGCTGAGAGGGGATATTTGAATCACTAAAGGAGATCATAGAAATAATGTTGAGAGAATTGATGAAGGATACAAGGGGTTTAGGGTCTTTAGGTTGAACTTCAACCAATTTTAAGGAAGTAATGAGAGCCTATAAATGTTGGGATGAGTTTTGAATTAATTCATATAGAGACATCTTCACTAGGGATTGGTGAAGTTGCTTCATCATGGAGTTTTGGACAACCCCTGATGATGACTATTGTGGGACACCCAAGATGGAAATATTAGGATTTGAAGAGGGAATGTCCTTTTTAAAGGGAAAAATTCAAGGATTAGAGACCTTTTCCTTTCCTTTTTATTTCTTATTTTTTGATCATGTAGTCACATTGATCATGTTAATCTAACATATAGGTGAACGAGGTAATAGAGAAGGTACAATAACATCTTTGGGTTTAATGTGAAAGGGGGTTTTATGTGGCATTGTGGATGCCAAGAGTTGAATGTTAGGATTTTCAATTGATTTAACACCCAATAAAGCATCAACATCTAAATGGTGATGAATGATTGTTGTTATAGCTTTGTAACTCTTAGTATCATGTCCCAGAGAATGATGATATAAAAAACATGTGAATCATTGAACCATAATGGTTTTGGTCCAAGAGGATCAAATTATTTTATGGGTTGAAGATTTATTGCTGATTCTTGCAATAAATAACATATATAGAATACTTGGGAGCTTTGAAATGGGTTAACACTCATTGTCATAGGTGGAGTGGACACATTATTGAGTTTGGTGGTGATGGGTGTAGTCTTGTGTGACACCCTTTTAGGTGGTGTTGAACCACATGTTTCATTTCCACCTTTTTAAGTTTGGGTAAGAGGGTGATAGATGTTGAAAGTTTGTGAGGTGGTGATGGAAATAATGGAGTTAATGTTGTTTTATCTTTTACATGGGTTGGTGACATTCCCACCAAGGTAGAAGGATGTGGACCCAAAATGGATGGTAAGGTTGAACATGGAAGAAGGGTAGATCAGTGAGGTTTTGGGGTTTTACCTTTATTCTTTGGCTTAGGGAGAGAGACACCCCCTTATTTTTGGGGGGTTAAATCTAACTTCATATGCAAATGAACTAGATTAGAAAATTGTCATTTTCCTAAAGATCTTATCTATTTCAATGTGGTAGATGCGTGTGAGGTGGAGGTCTCTGAAGTAAAAGAGGAGGCTTCTATAAACTTAGGTGAAGTAACATGTACCTTATCAAAAACCTTAAGATAAATGGTTGTGAGAGGGTTAGTAGTGAAGGGAGATACTCTCTGTGTTGGATAGGGTGTTTTAAGGTGATCCCAAAATGCCGCTTGATCTAATTTATTAGAATCAAGGAATTCAAGATTTTCCAATAAACGTGAAAATGGTTTAGATGTAATTGGTGTGGGTTCAATTGGTTTGTCTTTGGTTGATTGAGAGAGAGGATATTTATTTACCTCTGATATTTCCATCTAAAGATATGAAAGAGTTAAAATAGGGTCATCTTCTTCAGTAATAGATGAATAAGTATGTTCCTCTATAGTAGGTGGAGAATGAGGAGATGAAGGCTCCTCAAGGGGATAAAGAAATGGTATGATTGTTCCTTCAACATGTGGACAAGGAATAGCTAAGGTAAGATCCTCCATGGGTAAGAGGAATGGAAATATGGGTTGGTTTGGGGGTGGTTTAATGGTTGCTTAGAGAAATCCAAATCATCTATTTGTGAAAGAGGAGTGGATGAGTCACTTTCTTTTATGGGTTGAAGAGGAAGTAACAAAGGATTTCTCTCACTATTTGTTTAAGGGATAGAAGAAGCATGATATCTATTTTGTGAAAGTGTAGGTGAGCTAAGTGCAAAGGTAATTGGTGACTCCTCATGGGGTAATGGGAGTGGTAAAGGTTGCTCTTCCTCATGTGGAAATTAAAGAGGAGAAATAGGTTCTTCTATTGAAAGAGGACATTGTGTCAAACCAACTTCTACCATTTGTGGGGTGGGATTAGGTAAAATAAGCACCTCCTATTGTGGCAATGGTTGGGTTAAGGGGAAGATCACATTGACTAGATGAATCTTATGATCTGAAGAAGTTTTAGGAGTAGTGTGGACTATGTTTTGGTTAGGTGCATGATTAGGGAAGGGTTGTTTAAATATGTCCATATTTTGGTCTGGGGGAGTATTTTGATTATATAAAATAAGATCACCCCTATCTAGCATATTTGGACAATATTTTAAGATTTTTCAATCATTGATGTTGTGGACTTTGGCATGATGATAGTTGCAAAATTCATCCTCTTTGAACCATGTTGGAATGGGTCGAGAAGGATCAAATTGGATTGGAGGTTTGATGGTAGGAAGGTTGATAACTCCTTATTTGAGTAGCTTTTCTAAAATTGATGTGCATGACTCCCTAATAGGAGTATACTATCGTTACTCATACCATTTTTGAAAGAGCTTTGTTGGGTTGATTGGGTTTGATTATGTTGAGGGTTGAGTCGTGATTGTAGAAGAAGTAGATTTCACAACCATAACATTTGCAAACGCTTTATATTTTTAGTTTGGATGGGAATTTTTAGATGAAGAAGCATCATTTGATTTAGAATTAGAATTTTTACTACGCAATTTGATCCTATCCTCATCTATTTCCCAAATTTCAAACTTTCACACCATTGTGAAAGCTTCATCAAATGTGTGAAAGGTTTGCACCCAAAGTGTGGATGAAATATGTTTTACACATGCTCTAGAGAAGATCTCAATGAGCTTAGGTTGAGTTAGGTAGAAGGAGAATTGGTTTATGAGACCTCTCTAATGAGCAACAAAATTAGCAATAGTTTTTTCATAAATTTTTTGAATAGAATAAAGGTCTGTTATGGAAAGTTTTTTGGAGATATTAATGGAGAAGTGATCAAGGAAAAGTTATGCAAGTTGACTGAAGGAAAATAGTGAATGGCACATGATGGAATTGTACCAATTCAAATAAGCTCCTGAAAGAGACATGGGGAATATGCAAAGTAATAACACATCATCATGTCCTATCAAATAACAAGCATGTCTGAATGTTCACAAGTGTTGCTATGGGTCCTCTTTGCTTTAGAAAAGCGAAAATTTTGGGAGTTCCCATTGGTTTGGGTATGGATGAATTGGTATAGAGGGGTGAATGGGTTCATTGTAGATTTGATCATAAGATAGAATATTCTTTGATCCAGATACAAATGTCTCAAGGTTGCTCATTTTATCCATGAACATTTTGATGAGGTTGGGAGGAGGATTTGTTTGAGAAACACCTACATTGTAAAGAAGAGAATAAGAAGTTGAAGGCATAAATGACACTACCTATTGTGGTTTTGTTGACACAACATAAGGATAGTGAGTCATAGGTTAAGGCATAGAAATAAATGGGGTTTGCCCAACTAAAGTAAGGGAAATGGTTTGATTTGTGGTTATGGGTTAAGTGGAAGGCATATTTACACTTGGTGAGGGGTGAGTTGCAATTCAGGTGTTAATAGGTGTAAGAGTTGATGGGATGGGTACCAACAAGTTCTAAAATGGGGTTGAAATAGATTACACCCCTTGTGCTTGTGAAGGTAAGTAAGTTATGATAGGGTGGAGGTTGGATTGAATGGTGGGTGATGTCACACTTGGAACATCATGAAAATTTGGGTTATTAGTTGATGTAATGGTTTGGATAACCATGGAAGGTATAGCTAAAACTAGATTTGATACCATCAATGATGTTAGCATTCTAAGGAGTTGGTCACCTAAAGAGGTTTGAGTTTGGCTTGTAGTAAGGTAATGTTAGAGGGCGGTTACATTACGATCAAGAAATTGAGAAAAATATTGATCGCCTATAACTAAAATGGGAATTTGATTGGGGATAGGCATTCTTTCTATATCTTGTTCCATTTTGGATTCAAAAATATAAGGGGAAGGTGGAAGCAGTTGATGGCTTACGTAATGAACAAGTGTCTTTGCTTGGCTTCATGTTAAAACCATGCAAAATAATACACTAACAGTTTGAATACACTATGTTAAGGTCTAGTTGAAGCTAAATAAGGTTCAGAGAAGTTTAAAAACCTTTGTGAAGTTTTTATTTAAGGAAGACTGTAAATTTAAAAATTTACATAGTCATCAACATCAGTCTCTTATGACCGATGTTAGTTGGGGAAACTACTGATGTCAATTATATATAGCTGATGTTGATCACTATGGATGTCTAGAAAGTGTAAAAAATGAGTTTATAGGATTTAGAGAGTGAAATATAGGTGTTTGAAATGACTTAGAGAATATGTATGAGAGTGATAAACACTCAAGAATTTTGATTTTTAGAGATTATTTGACTTTTGTATTTGTCAAATTTGGTTTGATCTCGTGAATCAAAAAATAAGCATCCTCACAGACTAAAAAATATAGAAAATAGAAAATAGCATGAAACCACTAATATTAACTACTAGAGATTAATTTTAGTCATGTTGGCTTATGCCTTAAGTAGAGAATGAGAAGAATAATTAGCTATTGTAGGTACCAAAAACTAGTCTAAGGATGGTTTTAGGTAAATTTTAGTTTTTAGAAAGTATCTATGTTAGACCAGGTACATAGCCTATGCCAGGAGCTTGCTCTCCCCACTTCATGAGGTTGACGCTGAGATATGTCACTTAGCCAAAATATACCATTTTCCTAGAGTTTATACTCTACCAGAGAATAGAGTGGGCTCTTCCCTTGGTAATGGCATCCAAGTAGAATAACCAGGTAGGGTAAGGTGATCCACTAGGTGATGAAATATCGATGGGTCTTGTCTTAGGTATGTTTAAGTGCTTATTTTGTGTTTATGGTTTGGATGTGTAAAATTTGTGACCTATGATTCATTCATAATTATTTAATTAACTAGACGTGTTAATTATACAACAAACAAAGAATGAAATGCAGTATGTTTTAAACCCAAATTGAAATTGTGTTAATTCAGATGAAAACAAAGAGGAATAGGAAAAGAGGATGATTTTCACTATCCTATCTATGCATGTAAGAGAAATGAATTATTTTTAACTTGAAAAATATATTGAGTTTATTTTGTGAAGCAAAAATAATGACAAAGAGAGAGAAGAGTTTAAATTACTGCTTCTAAAATAAGAAAATTAAGAAAATTGCATTTTTCTTTATTTTTTCCTTTTTTCTAAGTAATAAGAGGAAAGAGAAAGTGCAATAAATGGAAAATTCACTACTGTGCAATTAAATGAATGCTTAAAAAGCATACAATGAACCTAAGGAAAACTCTAGGTGTCCCACTGAGTGTGCCAACAATGTTCCAATTATTTTTGATTAAATTTAAGAAGTGAGAAACAAAGAAAGAAAGGTTGGGGATTGTGATTATATGTACCTAGATTAGTATGCACCATATACAAATGAAGTCAAGAACTCCTCTTTGGATAGGGAGGACCACTTGTAAGTAAGAACACACTACCACAAAATATTTTTTGATAGGTTGGTGAGTGGGTTGCTAAGCAACTTGCTTGTTCCAAGAAGTGATAAACTTCCTAAGGGATGATAGTCCACTATTTAATACAAAGATTTAAAAATGAAATAACAAACTAAAGTAAAGAGAGAGAGAGAGAGTTTCATGTACCTTTTATATAACCTGTGTGTAACAGTCAATAGCACAGAGTAAGCAAAATATAATTTTGGTTTGTTAGATGGCTGTTCGGGCTAGTTCAAGGTGATTTGGGTAAAAGGGCAGTTGTTAATATCAGTAGGGTAACTGATGTTGATAGTGGAAATGTGATTGATGTCAGTAGGATAAATGATGTCGGTAGGGGCAATTGAGTCAAAAATTCATAGAAGCCTTTTTTGAGTGTAGGGAAGGATATTTGATAGGTTAATGGGGTTGGAAAAGAGTCATATGAGGGGTTAGAGTGATGATAAGAAGTCTAGGTGATGAGTTTGGTTTGGTTAAGGTAGAGGTATGGAGCTAAAGGAGTTTTTCAACTCCTCCTTAAGGATGGATGGGACTTATGTAAATGCTAATAAAAATAATTAGAATTCATAGAATATAGGGATACTTAAATGATATAAGTACCTGAAGAAAGACTCTTGATAAAGATTTGTTAAGGTGACTGACTAAACAAAGATGAGTGTGTGCCACCTATTCATTGTAGTTTGACCTTTTTGCACAATGGATCAATTTTGGTTTAGGATTTGACTGGTATAGAGAAGCTGTGATCCTAGTTATAGTGGATAGTTACCAAAATCTTGTTAAGAGTGCTTTGAATCTCTTGAGTGAGTTTTTCTTGAGAGAGAGAATGTTTATGGGGGCCTCCAAAATGGGTTTAGAATCTTTCTTAAGTAACCAATGTTGATGATCTTATCAACATCAATCTCAGGTTAATTGACATCAGTCGAGGGTTGATCGATGTTAGTGGCATAATAATATGTCAAAAGGGCTATTTTGGCTCCTTTCTTCTATTTCTCTGTGCCAAATGTGACACCCATTAAGAAATAATCAATATGTGAGGTTGGGTATAAGGTAATTGGTTAGAAATTGGTTTATAGGGTAAGAATTAGTTATTTATGGGAGACCAAATCTAGTGGTGACTCACAGGGGGAGAATTGCTCTTGGGGCAAGGTGGCTAGGTAAGGTGGCATAGGGAATATTCAATTAATCTTAATTAATTAATTAAATATTTAGGGTAAAGCCATAGGTTAGGAAGACTTGTTACAAACGGAGTTTAAGGGGGGTTTCAACACAACACATTATACACTTGTGTAACGTAATTTTGGTGTCTACACTAAGTACACTTTCAATAATCTATGCATTATGAAGTGTGCCGCTAACTTGTTATGTGTTGATAATAACTATTTTAATTAGTTAAGTATTAGTAAGTGTGCATAAATTAACTAAATGTAGCTATGTATGTTGTAATTAGATAAGTATGGCTAAGTGTATAGTTACATTTGAGTAACATAGTATAAAGATGATTTTATTAGACTAAATATATCCCTAATATGCATAGGACACTCAATTTGTAATTATATCAAGGCTATTATTATAAATATGACATCAATAGATGATGCAAATTCTGTTATAGTATTTTTTTAATAAAAATATAAAGTCATGCTTCCTTTTGATTAGGATAGTAAAAATGTGTTTTCCTTTGAATGGTATATTACATGATTTTTTTCATTTGAATAAATTAACTTTGGTACACATATGACACTTTCAATTAGAAAGTTTAAAAAAGTTGTGATTATTAAACCTCTAATTGACAAGTGATGAAAGGATATTATAAAGTTTAAATTTTAATGAAATAAAAATATTATACTTTCATTTTACTAGTATAATGGAATTAGTGATTTCATTTAACTAAGCATAAATAGTGGTTATTTCATTGACATTTTTAGCCATGATGGGTTTGTAATACTTGCAATGGATTATGTACTACTTAGTGTGTTTTCATGTCATGAATATAACCAAAAGGTGTTTCCTTGAATAGTGTGTTAAACATTTATTTTTTTGACTAAACATAGATATGACATGCTTAGATAATTTTATATAAGCAAGTGTATCAAAGTGATGCTTATAATACTTCTAATTTATAAGTGTGGTAAGGTGTGCCTATAATTTTCATAGTTGTCCAAGTATGGTATAATTTTTATCATTGAATAATATAGTAAATTGTTATTAATGCACTTATTAAATCCATGTGATAGAGGATCAATTGTATTTCAATTTATAATTAAATAAGTTTTAGTAAAATTATTAGTAACTTCATTTAATACATAGTTAAAATAATAAAATAATATCATTTTATAGTTATTTTAAATGCTTAGAAGTTAACATTTGATAGATAGTTTATATTTTCTAAATTATTCATTCAATATTTAGTTAAAATGCTTAAAAGTTCACATTTGATATATAGTTAAAATTATATAAGGTATTAATTTAATAGTTATTTTAAATACTGTAGATTTAGTTCACATTGGATAGATAGTTCAAATGTTGTGAATTATTTGTTTGGTAAGTAGATTAATTGCTTAGAATTTCACATTTGATAAATACTTCAAATGTTAGTAACTCATTTGATAAATAGTTAAAATGAACGAATGCCTCATTTTATAGAAGTATAAAATGTTCTTATGTTCATTTTAAAATTTAATAAAATGGTCCCAAAAAAAAGTTTAGGTGAATTATTTTATGAATAAATAAAAATCCACTTGAGGGTGCTTGACTAGTATGCTTCTTCTACTAAGTTACTAGGTGGCATGACTAGTCTTAGTTGTTGATTTTAAAATTTTATATGAGTAATTAGGTATGCATGTATGGGAAATTTATTTCCTATTTTTTATTACTTTAATATCCATATGAATATATGTGGGTAGATGAGATTCATGATTAGGATAAATTATGGTTGACTCATGTTATCTAATATAATAGGTTGATAAATAGAGTTAGTATGCATAATGAATTAAAAAAACCTAGAGTGTTAGAATCATTCAATGGGAATGATTATAGTTGGAATAACATAAGGCCATAACAAGATAAAATCATAGTGGAAGAGAATGAGTCAATGGAAAGGATTAGGTTTAATCCTAATAATTTTTTATGTAATCCTTTGGAAAAGATAATAAAATTATTTGTTAATTATTGTAAATGGGGTAGGTTTTCATCTAGTTTTAAGTGTTTCCCTTCCATAATTTAAATCATGTTGTCATATGAATTATTATCTTTTCATGTTCATGTATTAATTTTATTTGAATTTATCTCCTATTAAGTTGAAATTAAAAATGTTGCTTAGGCCTATATGAACTATACATATCTATGGATATATTAATTAAATAACATATGTTGTGATCATTTTTGCACATTTTTATACATATAAATGGTGAGAATGTATGTGAATCATCTAAATCATTATAAAATAAATGATTTATAGTTTGGAGTTCAAATGGATCGATATAGTAATTAATTTAGGTTAAAGAGTTAGTTCTAGTTAACATTATCCTCTTATTAGGTTGAATGAACATGGTAAAAAAAATCATCTTGTTTTGCTAATGTCCAACAAGGGGTTTTTTACAATCATATTCACTCAAAAAATGATCCATAATCAATTATGAGATTTCAAGTTGGGTTGCATGAATATGTAAGTTTAATACATACATTATCAATCTTATGTTAAAAATGTTTTGCATATTCAGGCTAATATGATCAATATAATGACTCTCTTTCTCTTTATTGATTAGGATATATAAAAAAAACCAAACTAGAGCATAAGCACATGAAAATATATTGATACAATGTAACTAAGGGGTATATATATTTGTGGATATAGTAGATGGTAATCCACACTCAATGTTAGGGCTATAGATTTCTAAATCATATGCCTAAGATATGGGATATGGGGTCTATTGGGGCCCAAGATAATATCAATGGTGTAAATGAAAAGAAGTAAAAGAGGTAAAAAGGATATAATAAAACCATATGCTAGGGTAACCTAGATCTAATATGTAAATATACAAGATGAAACAATATATAAATGCCAAATGGTTGGTTGTAGTTGCAGTCTATCAAAATGTAATTTAGACGATGACCTAAACTATGTTTATATCTATAAGCCTAAGTACCTAAAATATGATAGTATTAAGAATAAATTAAACCTTGGCAAGGAAAGTGATAACAACACACATAATAATATAACAATAAGTAGAACATATATATTTACTAAGTAGATAAAAGGAAAGAGATTAGGGATAGAGATACTTACCTTGGATTATCTTTTTGGTGCATCAATCTCCACCTTGGATCTACTTTCACTTTTCAAGATATGTTTTAGATGAATACCAAAAAATATAAAGGATGAATAAATTAATGTCCTTAATTGGGGAATTCAAATACTAAGGGGAACCTCCTTAGTTCATCTTCCTTTTATTGAGCTTTA
Source organism: Torreya grandis (assembly GCA_037957365.1). Classification (NCBI taxonomy): domain Eukaryota; kingdom Viridiplantae; phylum Streptophyta; class Pinopsida; order Cupressales; family Taxaceae; genus Torreya; species Torreya grandis. The sequence continues at coordinate 19,864 of JARHVA010005803.1, forward strand.
GTGACCTTGAGATATACTTTACCTCCACAAGAATAAGCCTCTATCTAGTAATTCCTTATACTACTAAAAGGTATAAATGAAATTTAAATTAGAGAAGATGAGTATTGTTTGATATAAATTACATTTATGACCCATATATATGGATCCAAACCTATAAATAAACTGTTAATAGAATTCAAAGGTATCGATCTAGATTAATAAAATATAGCTATATCAGTGACATAATACTCAATTATCAATCATGTTACAATAAAATAGTGTTAGAATTATATTTTAAATTTAGATATATTACATGGATAAACATGAAATAAATAATGGTAGTGGAAATATAATATAAAATGTAAGGAGGCTATAAAACTAAATAGAAGGAGAAAGATAAGGAAAAAGGAAATGAGACTCACAAGAGGCTAGGATGATAATGATGTAGGTATGAATAAATAGTATGTGAAAATATATCACAAAATACAATGATCAAAACTCACCCATTTCCATGTGTAGTCCTTAGGATGTACACTCAGGGAGATTAATGCACCGATGAGTCTTGTAAGAGAGATCATCAATAAAAGATAGAGATAAAAAATATTGGTATATACATATGCCCCATCCAAATCTCATCATGTGTCATAATAGTGTAACATGAGATGATTATTTTGGAGAGATATGTAGAAACATCAAAAAATAAAGGAAATGATAGAATAAATGCTGATAAGTAAATAACTAAAAGTTACATATACATACATTGACTTACCTTTCCTCATTAATGATGCATGAGAATGTTGTTTTCTTGGTTGTGACACAAACTAGATATGGCCACTATAATGACACAAGTGAAAATGGAATAAAGGTAATGTGTATGTATGTAGGATAGCCAATAAATTGAAGTAAATGAAAAACTCCTAGGAAAATATTGTAAAATAGAAAAAAATTGACAAGTCGATAATGATAAGTCTAGATTATAACCAAAATATATGAAGAAGTTAATAATTATGGGAAAATTTTAAAGATGAAAAACTAAGGAAAAATTAGAACCAAATAACCCAAATAAAAATATAACTATGTGATGTAAATTAAATCATGAAAATTAGAAATGGGACTAGTTGTTCAACAAAAATGTAAAAAATGAAAGCACAAAAGGAAGAAACAAGACCAAATGGTCCATAAAAATCAAATAAAAAGATAAGGTTCCAAACATAACCAATAGAAATCATATAAATATAAGGAAATGACTAATATATCATATCATAATAAATCAAAGATATAACTTCTATTAAAAATGGAAAGTTTAAAGAGTAACCTCTGAGCACTAATGTTGCCATAATGCTAACATGTCTTAAGAAAATGATGAATAGGAAATAAAAAACATGGAGGATATTTAGACACAAACATTCTTTTCAAGTATAAATAATGGATGAAGGAAAAGGAGGGTGTCACCAAGGCAAAAACAATGTCCTTACCTAAAACATGATATTCTAATAAGTTTGTAAAGGTTAAGAATTTTCAATATCAATGGCCATATAAAACTTGAACCAACAAGAATAAATCTTGGGATAACTAGTGAAGTATAATTATTATCTCATGAATTATAATATGCATGAAAAATAAAAGTATTTTACCTTCCCTTAACTTATTCCCCATTCCTCAACATCCATTACAAATATGATTGACTAGTGTGAGGATTAGGTGCTTACTTGAAAATGTAGGTGGAAATAATGATATATATGATACCTCATACCCTAATATATTATCCTATAATACTACAATATACCTCATATATATCATGACACCAAATACAGAGTTTGAGATTCAACTAGGATAGGGGTTATGTCACTGATATTATCCTATCTTTTGGTGTGATTTGAATTTTGATATTTTATTTCTTTGCATTTTTATTTTTGATATTAGGGATTTTTAATTTTTTTTATTTTTAATATGGATTGACAAGAATTTTTTTTTAATAGATGAATAAAATAAGATACCTTATGCATAGCCATTAAAGAATAAAACCTAGAGACCAAGATGCTTAAATACTCATAGACTTGCACATTTGAAAATAATGTAATCTTGAAACTGATATTGGTGTGCCCAAAAGGAGGTGAAAAATATGAAAGAGAGAGATGATCATATAAATATTAGGTCTCCCTAAATTAAAAAATGTATAAAGGAGTAAAATAAAAATGAAAATAATTTTTGAAATTACATCAAAATAAAGGTTAAAAGGTGGATGCAAACATGTAGATGAACTTAAATAGTTATTCCAAAATAGAATATAACCAACTCCAAGTGAGACAAAATCACTCATAACCATTATCTTATCTTTTTAAGAAAATCCCTAGCTATGACTAGTAGTAGGAGTAAGATATAAAATGGATGGGAATTTGTGAGGAAGTCATGGTTATATCACCCATGGTCTTACAATACAAATCACAATTGAAAATACAAGAGGAAAATATATAAGTAGGATGAATTTATGACATGTACATATGATGGCAAGAATATGTTAGAACCTAAAGGGTTAAATAACTATAAAATTTAACAAGGAACCACAAGTAAAGCAATGGTGTAATTAAGGGTGAAAGGTAGCCCAAAGGAAAAATTAAAGAGGATTGGAATATATGAGGATGACCTACTACATTCCCAAGGTCTTAATACACAAATCAAATATTAAAACACTAAGAGGTGTAAAAATGAAATATATACCAAATAAACAATAATAGGTGTTGATGATGATGAGAAGAGGCCTGTATGTGTATAAATCAAGGTTACATTACAATATAAATTTTTTAAATAAAACATTTAATAAAGTGTTAGAATGAAATGTGAATTAAATGTCTAAATAAGTGTAACTATAATGGATACAAATTTAACAAGGTACATTTGTAAAAATAGAGGATGCATCTCAAAATATTTCTTGAAATTGAATTTGTTTATCATTAATATGTGCAAGGTTATTGATAATTATCTCATTGTGAGGGAATCCATTATAATATATAAGGTGTTAATATAATGATATTATTAATAATTTGAAGTTAAATAGGACCATCATCATTGGAGTCTACAAGAGTGACTTGCATATCAAGATGCATATTGACAGACTCAGGTATAAGGGGACTATTGATGTGTTAAATATTAGGAATATGATATTGGGATTTAGGGTTAGGTATTTTTATATTTCATGAGATAGGATTAGTTTCATACTTGTAATGTTTACCATAATAATTCAAATTCAAGCATTAGCCATCAGAATAAGTGATAGTTATCATGTAATGAGTCCATGGATGGCATAAGAAGAGATTATAATAAAGTGTGAGATCCATAACCATAAGATTATTGTGTATTATTTTGGTTTCAATAGTAAGAGTGATATAAATTCAACCAAGATGCTTTTGGTTAGTCTTATCAAATCTATGGCAAGTAAATATTATTAGTATAAGATCAGTTTTTAAAAATATTAGTTGTTAGACTAGGCATAAGGAAGTGGTATTAATTCATAAACATTCATCCACCAAGACTTTAATTATGTGGACATCATTGATTATGATCCTAATAAATACATGTGGGTCATCAACTAGGAAAATTAATACAGCATTGATCATATAGTATTAAAGAAAGTCTACATATAATTTTTAAGAAGGTTGATGATTAGGGATGGTTTTAAAGGAATGCACTTTCATAGGTACTAGACCTTCAGAAGCCTCAATAGATGATTTAATTTCACTTATTGGCAATGCTTCCTCTATCTATTGAAAAAATTGTATGATAATTTTTTAGCGATATGGTGATGTTATCATACATTTCATTAAGGGAATCTCACAAGGCATGATGTTAATCTCATCTATGAAGTTTGATTGGTATGATTTTTGGTAAGAACAAAAATAATATTTAGGTGGTTTTATAAGATTGAATTTATAATTTACGGTATTAAAAGGATTTTAAACACTAGGTTGAGACTCTAGTGGTGGAGTGGATCATCACTAGGAAATGTATTTGTAGAATTTATGATATCATTTAGAATAATTTATTACGTTTAGTAATAGTATCTTTGTGAGTGGGATGATGAAAATAGTTAACCCTTGTTGTGTTCACATATTGAGTGTTGGTATAGTAATGGTCATAATAAAAATCAATAACACATGTGAATTCATTGTAATATTACCTATTGGGATTATATATTTGAATGGGATTATTTTGAGATTTAATATTTTGGTATTGATGTTTAGACTAGATACTTTGATGATATTTATTAGAATTATTGAATTGATTGGTTTGATATTTATAGGATTTTTGATATTATTTATATGGATCTTTGGAGATAACTTTGTGGTTAAAGTTTTCTCCTAGTTTAAGAGCATAAGAAATTTTATTGAGTACATATCTCACCAGAATTACCAACATTAACATGGAACCAATAAAAATTGTAGCATTGTACCATTATGGTGGTGAGGAAGTATGGATAAAAGGTGTATATGGTGGGATTAAATTCATAATTTATTACAAACTTAAGGGAGGGAAAGTGGGGTTTTGATTATTTAGATTAGAAGCTTCCAATTTATATTTTTGAGGATTTTTGTTTTAAGACATACTATCATTGATTGATGTTTGAAGATGATGCCTTTTAGAGTCACAATAAGGTTCAAATTTACTCATAATAAAATATTATCTTTTTACTTGATTAAAGGTCTCTTCTAAATTTTTAAGATAGAATGAACTTACTTTATATTGAAGTGAATTTTTTAGAGTGGTCATACAAATTTTGAAAGTTTTTCATTTAATCATGTTATAATCCAATTTATGTACTAGGGAATTCCATTTCATAATGAAATAATGAGAAGATTACATAGGTAACATATTAATATTAATGAAGTTTATAAGGCTATTTCTAGGAATTTCATTATGTTAGAATTCTTTAATTAGAATATTCACTAATAATTATAGTTTATTATACCATTCCATCACATTTCCATGTATTTTTTTGCTATAATATTTGTAGTTGTATAGGTATTGAGTGTAGTCTAGTCTTATAAAAGTTTCCAAATGCTTTAACATGTAGTAGAGGATTAGTAGTCCTATAATATTTGATGGTTTGATAAATATTTCCAGTGGCCATACACATAATGTAGGGAACTAATAATAAATTTTAAGAGTATGAATCATATTATTATAAATGGGAGGTTTGGGGAATAATATTTCTATTAGCATCTCTAAGAGGAGTAGGAATAACATGTTGACTAGGTCAGTTTACTATGACTTTTTGAGGATTACTAGCCATTCAAAAAATGTGGTTTTACATTTGGACAATTTGATTGTTGTTAGAATATTACATAAGGGACATTTGGTTTAGCATATAGGAATGGATTTTATAGATTTCGAGAGGATTATGAGGTGGGTCTATATAATTGTTCATTGGAAGAGGATTACTAAGGGGGGGGGGCATTTCCAACATTGGTGTTAAGAGAAGAACCAATGTTAGGATGGTGATTGCTAGAGTTGTGAAGAGGAGTTAAAATGGAAATGATTCTGCACTAAATTGTGCTAATAGAGGGAATGTTTTATGTCTTTTTTAGTGGTGTAAGATTTGTGTCGCCTGATTTAGTAATTGTTTTGAAAATTTTATCCTTATTAATGATGTAACCAATATTCTTATCTAGATGTTTGATGATGCAACTCCCATTGGGATGAACATAGTTGTTTTGGTGATATATTTTATTTTTGTTTTATGACATTATTGGGAGGATAGTAAGATAGAGTAAATAAATTTGGTAAGGAGTGATATAAAAATTAAAAAATATAGAAAAATAGAAAAGAAAAGTAAAATGTGAATATTATTTAACCATCATGGGATATGATTCACATTGAGTAAATTATAATATATTGTGATGGTGAAGATGATGTGAGCATAATGCCAAGAAGCAAAGAAAAACATGAATCTGATCCAACTATAGGTAGGATAATATTCATGTTAGGTTTATTAGAATGTATGTTGTCTAAGATGATCAATGTAATGATCCTATTTCTCTTTATAAATTAGGATATAAGTAAAAGACCAAACTAGAACCTGGACATATGTAAAAATATTCAATGAATTATAACTAAGGAATGTAAATAGCTATGGATATGGTATATGTTAATACATACTCAATATCAAAGGTTTAGGGTTTGAAAGCCTATGGCTTAGATATTAGATATGGGGTTTAACTTGGTTAAAATATAATATAAATGGTATAATGTAAGAGTTGTAAAAGAGGTATCAAGGTTGTAATAAAACCACATGCTAGGGTAATGTAGATCCAAGACTTAAAAAAATAGACCAAATACGATATAAATTCCAAATTATGGTTATAACTATAGTATAGTAAAATGAATCCTATATAAATACCTAAACTATGATTGCATATGTAAACCTAAGAGACATATAACATTATAGAATTAATCATAATGTTTCTTATGGTTTTTAATTCTATTCTTAACTTTTTAGAAGGGAGGAAAGAAAAAAAAGATGAGGGGTGTGTACCTAGTTAAACATTGCACTCATTGATGACCAGATGAAGTGATAACTCCTTTTTGGTGAGAAAGGACTACTTGAAATAAGACAACACTAAACTAGATTATTGGTTAGACAAATATGAAGGGTGGACTACCTAATTTATGTTAGCTCTAAAAAGCATGAGCTTCCTTAGATGACTATCAATCCACTCCCCTAATAATGAATGGTGTTGATAAAATAAAGGAAAGATAGTTGTATTTAAATTGATAGGAAAGTAAATGCTTATGCTAAAAATAAATAAAATACCTATTCAATAGGATGATTAAAATGTAGCACAATGGGTCAATAACATGCCAAAATGGGTTGAGATCTGGTTCAAAAAATTTAAACAGGTTCTATGATAAGGCCAAAAATAGAAAACAACTTTTAGTTGGAGAAAAGGGGGTGAAAATAACAATCTATTATTTTATATGATAATGGATCAATGATAGTTAGGTTGACCAACAATGGTTTATCTGATTGATGATGGTTAGGTGACTGATGATGGTTGTTGTGACTGATGACGGTTGGAGGAACCAGTGATGGTTGCCTATGTAGGTCTAGTAGGATATTGAATTGGAGTTAAAAAGGTATGATGGATAGATAGGGATATAAATATGAGTTTGAGTGAGGTGGAATGAGGTACAAGTGATCTACTTGAGATAGTAGGGTCAATAAAGAAAGGAAATGCTAAAACAAGTAAAGAATACATGTAGAATACAAAATGGATGACAATAAAAATTAGAATAAAATTGACCAACATAATAGTACCTCAGCCTTCAAAAATCATGTGGATATAGTCTCAGTTCACCTAGATACCTACACAAAGGAAACAAGAGGGCCTATATGCAATTTTTTTCTCCTTAGTTCTTCTAACAACCCTCATTTTATAGCAAGAAGTTGCTAAGTGAGGAGGAAAGAAATTGATAAATTGGTCTAAGATAAAGATGTTAATTCAAAGTGATGCTAAGCTATATTATTTACATGGGAAAATTTATATTTTATGTAATGTTTATCTTGTACATAATTAGAAGTGGCTTAAAAGTAGGCTGAGAAAATTGATTGACATTGGTTGGCTAACCAGCACCGATTAGGTTGACTGGTGATGGTTGAGGACCTAGAAAATAAAGGAGGTTAAATTTGATAAATTAAAAGGGTCAAGTTTAAATTTGAATGTAGGAAAATGAGTTAACTAGGTATTTAACTAGGGTAAAGATTGAAAATGGGTCCAAAGTAGCCTGACATCAAAAACTAGTATAGGTGACATTTTTGAGTGTCTACGTTTTGCCCCTTTATATTGTGTGACTTTAGGTTAATAAGCCATAGAACAAAAAAAATGGTTTATTGGTCCTATTTTGGTTACTCATAGTATGGGAGGAGGTATTCCCCCTCAAACTGGGAGATGATGAGGCAAAAACTAAAATTGGGCCATACTTTGATAGATGATGAATGATGAATTATGAGGTAGGTAACTAATGGTGGGGAATTTTGAGATGAAAAAATGTGCATAAAATGTGACAATAAAACAATATTAAAGATTGTGTAAGGATTAATAGTTACCATTATTGATAACAATAAGTCAAGGTCTAGGCTAAGTGAGATAGTAACTAGTCCACAATATTGGTCATAACTGATTGGATCACATGTATCAAGTCTATTAGATGGGGTTGGTGATTTTGTAGGAAATTCTCCCTTAAAAATCACAAATGGGTAGGTCATGCATGAGGTATTGAAAATTATAAAAAATTTCAGCATGGAAAATATCAATCTAAATGGTCAAAATTATTAATAATGAGGTCATCACAAAGCATGTGAATAGTTAGGTTCAAAATGGCCAATGTCAAGGTGGATATGGGTAAATGGGTTGGATGGTTGGTTGTGTAAAGGATGAACAAACTGACTCCTGATGCCCTAGGCAAGAGGATGCTGCCTACATAGTCCCATGGATGATGAATCCGATATGAACTTCAAGCCCAATGTAGTTTTAGCATGGTTTATGAGTTGGTTGTGGAGAATAGGTGTTTTTTCAAAGGTAAAAGAGTGATATTTTGATTGGGTTATCCCAATGCAAAACACCACAAGGTTGGGTTGGGGTGAAGGTTTAGGGGAGAAGGTTCATCTTTAAGGTACAAGGATTAGTGAAAGTCAAAAAAAATTAGCACCTAGATGGGTGGAGGTCCTTGATTGGTGATGGTTAGAGGGGTTGATCGATGATGATCACCTTGATTGGCACCATTCAAGGTAAAACCCTAAAAATTTAAAGGTAAAAAGTAAAAATGGGATGTCCTTTCCACCATTTGACTTTGGCTATTATTTTCTAGGTGTTTTTTGTGTGAAATTTGTCTATGATTATAGTGTGTTCACTGAGGTGGCAAGAGTGTGTTGGTGAGTGAGTGAGTATTTGAGTAGTTATTAGACTACCATAATGATGGAGGGTGGATAGGGGCATGGCCAAATAGTGGGATAGAGACTTTGACTATGACAACACTCACAAAATGAGGTAAAGTGGCTTTGTACTAATAATTTGAGTTAATTTTATGGGATTGAGAATATAATGTAGTTGAAAAGGATATGTTATCAGGGTGGATATGTAGGAAAAACCCTAGGTTTGGAATTGGTAAAAATAGACCCCTATTTGAGATAAATTAGGGGGAAAGACTTATGAGAAGGTATATGTGTGTGGGTGAGGGGTCTAGGGTAGTAAATTTATAGTGAAAGAGTGTATTAGGAGGGTTTGGGGAGGTTGAGGGTTCAAATTTCACTGTTATTAGTCACACATAATGACCAATGATGGTTCACTCAAATCGATGATGATTAGGTTAAAGAGGAAAAAATGGTCAAGAGTTGACTGGTGATGGTTAGGGTAACCATCACTGAAAATAAAAGGGGAAAAGGGGGTTTCAAAAAGGTGTGAAAATAGATTTAGGGTTAGAATTTAGGGTTTAATTTTGACAATTGAGGGTTAGAGTTTAGAATTGAGGGTTAGGATTTAGAAGGTCAAAGGTAGAGGCTGGGGGTAAGGAGAAGAGGGTAGGTTATACACATAGCACTTTGAAGGGTAGAAAGTTATGTTGAGTGGGTAAAAGAGAGGGGCAGGGTGATACTTGGCTTGAGGTGTAATACTAAGTATGCACTATGGATTTGATTGGATTTTCATAGGCATGTGTGTGGATTCAAATGAGAGATCAAGTCTCATAGATATTCACAAATGTTCAAGCTACTATGATAGATGAGGGGTGGAGGCATATGAAGGTGGTGGGCTTAGGAGCCATATGACATTACCACAAGATACCATTGTTTGTGGCCATGATCATTTCCATCATCAAGAGATGGGATTTGATAATAAACACCTTTTGATTATTTATAAGAGAGATGTGCATCCTACTGGAGGATGTGTACAGGATCACCCAACTACCTATTTAAGGGGATCTGATTTATCATAGAGAGAGGGAAGAGATCTCCTATCACATAGAGCTACTATATAGTGTAGACATGGCCTATGTGAGTTGGCATGTAGGTGGTGTGAGCATTGGGCCACTATTCTAGAGGGCACCAGTGGAGAGATGTTTGTTGACCATGATAATGATGGTGGTGACTTGATTTGCATTATCAAATTTGAGTCATGAGAGATTCCCATACTTGCTATTAGGGGTAATTATAGAGATGTTGTTTAGGAGGACTATGTTCAGGTGGGCCCTAGTTTTATTGGTCCAAATTTATAGAGTTATGGGGGTTCTAAGTGCATATATGTTATGGCATTAGCATGGGGTTTCCACTCCATTTTTGGGCATATGAGCACATCAAGGTATTGAGGCCATTGGGGTTGCCCATAGATGCTTATGTGGTTATAGACTATAAAGTGGGTTTTATGCATTAGAAGAGAGTTGGTACCTTGACAAGGGTAGGTGGGGGTGCACAAGATGTAGAGTGGTTTAGGGATGCCTTAGATAACCTAGTTTTTGATGACATAGTCTAAAGGCCCTTGTTAGTTGGCCACTATGAGTTGGATATAAGTAACATACCATCTCATTACAAAGATGGAGATGGGTATATGGGTGATATGATGATGAGACTAAGCTCGTCCCTATTGATCAAGTATGGTGACAATTCAAGTTGGTATAGGGCATTCAACCAAATTCCCCCTTATATAAGAGGGAAGATACATAGGTCTTATTCCTAGAGCCATAGCCACATGATGTTATTTTGGATTATGAGGAGCTATTATGGATGATGTAGGAGTTGCTAATGGGTAAGTAGTGTGGTAATAGGCTAGACATGTTGTAGTTAATTTTGGTTGGGTTGATGGAGGCCATGGACCCATGAACATTGATTTAGCAAGGAGATTAGTACAGGGTGACCCATAAACAATAATGGCACTAGCAATGACTCAGGCCTAGATCGTCACTTTATAAGGATAGGTTACCACTCTTTAGGGTTAGCTAAGAGGAGTGACTATGGAGAGAGACCAAGTCCAAGCACAAGTTACTACCTTATAGGGATAAGTTTCCATTTTATAGGGGTAAATCACCATAGTTATAGTAGAGAGGGACTAAGTGAGGGTTACACTTGGTTTTGTTACTTAGGAGAGAGACTCACTGAGACAACTAGGTAGAACAATAATGACACCTCCTAGTTTTGTTATATAGGCTTGATATTTAGCTATTATATAGGAGTTGAGATACTATGAGGGAATCATACTATCATAGTGCCCTAATAAGCTGAGGTGGGGTGAGTATCAGGTTAGCTTAGTAGGTGGGGCAACACTTGTGACACAAGGATAGTGGGTAGTAGTGGTAGGTCATTAGGGTGGTACCCCAGGGGGACCTCCACTAGATGGGGGTGCAGGTATAGTTAAGGCCAGTGGTAGTGGTGCCTTAGGTGATTGATGTATATGTTGGGATTTCAATATGTTCCTAATTTTTGATGGTGGCCTACGTGCTGATGATGTGAAATGTGTATGATTGAGAGATATGTATAGCACATATATTGATGTGTATATATGTGATTTAAATGGTTTATATGAGATATGTTCATAGATTTTTATGGATTTCATGGGTGTTGATATGTTTATAGATTATGCGATGATGATTTGTTTATTTATGGATGCTGATATGTGATTTAGATGTTTTGGATGTGATAGTTATTATGGATACGATGATTGTGGATGTCATGACAATTGTACCATATAGATTAATGCTCTTATTTTTGGATGTAATAGTTATTATGGATATGATGATTGTTTATGGAAGTTGATATGTGATTATGTTATGTGTTATGTGGATTCATGTATATTTGACTTTGATAACGGCTTGTGTGTTGATGACATGAGATGTATATCTGAGAGAGATTATAGACTTTGAGATGTATTGTTGGTTCATGAGATTTATGTGAGATAGATGTGGTTTTATTATGATTTAAGCATTTGTGATGCTATATTATTAATTTTATGGATGATCTATTCTATTTTGTTATGTTTATAAGGTGATCATGTGACATGGATTGTTGTATGTTTAGCTTAGGCATGTGATGAAATTTCTTAATGTTTATGTTGTGATGATAATAATGCTAATATATAGACATTGATTTATGGGAAACATTCATATGATAAGAGGATAAAATATGTTAATTTAGTCAATGTTTGGACTTGATGTAGCAGAATGGTTAGTGTAATGTGATTATTTCATTGTAATGGTTCATGATAAGTTGACCAAATTTGCTAATTTTGTGCTATGTACTAGATAGGATTTGATAAATGAAGTATAGGATTTGAAAAAATATGAGAAAGGAGTTGATGAGAGAAAATGTCCTCATGAACTGAATAAGAGGGATCAAGAAAAAGGCATATTGAGTTCATTAACAAGGACCTTATTAAACCAAAGTTAGATAAGTCTTAAGGAAAATAAGCCTTTTATACATTTCATAGTAGCACATTTTTAGTAAAAAGATGCCATCATAACTGCAACATGCCAAGTGAGCTCATAGTCCCTCGATTTTCATAGGGTATAAAGGGAAAGTGGGTGGTAGGTAGATGGAAGGGAAAAGGGTAACATAAGAACCTAATGTTGTTTCACTTACCCTTTCTATAAGCGACCTAAGAACTAGAATAGATAAGTCCATGTCTTGATATAAGGTGTAGACTGATTGATGCGGGAAGCCTACAAATAAAATTTATGAGAGGGTTGATTATGGTCCCCTTTTTAGGATAAAGTTGCTTTTAGATTGCTTATTTATTTTACTATGTTGAAGCTAATTGATGTGGGAAGAATTAAATGATTAGAATTGAGGGCTGATTGTGGTCCTCTATTTTGGTTTATTTTAATTACATTTTTATTTTTATAGGTTGAAGCTAATTGATATAGGAAGATTCACATGGTTGGCATGTTTGACAATTTTGACTTAGCCATCCTTTAAGGGAGTGGTCCAAGTTTGGATTTTCCTTTTTGTAAGGTTAAAACCATCATTTAGGGGAGTGGTTTGTATTTTTTCCACTTTTTTTAGTTGGTATCCATCCTTTGTGGGAGTGGTCTATCTTTTTGTGACTTTTTTTTGGTAGCCATCCTTCATGGGAGTAGTCTTCAATGCTAGAGATAATAATTTTGGTATCCCAATTTTGATTTTGAATGATAGCTTTGGACATGGACAAACCTATTCAAGATTATAGGTCTACCTTTATGGGGGTAAGAATTTTAGCATAAAAGGCAATGGATAGGTAGTGGAATGTGTTTTGAAAGATAAAAAGTTTCTATGAAATCCATGCCATGGGTAGAGACATGGTGCCCATGCTTAGGATTAAGCTAAAACTATGATGTATAACTATTTTAATCAAGTGTCCTTAATAAGAATTAAATTTTCTTAAACCAAAGGGATGAGCTCAAGTTAGACAACAAGGTTAATCAAAATTTTCTTAATAGTAGAAAGGATGTAGATGTGAAGCATTGAGAGGCCCAGGTTCTGGTTTTCTTTCAAGAGAGGATAAATGATAAGATCTTGATCTATAATTATGAGTGATGATATAGGGTCTAATAAAATTGAAAAAAAATTGCCCTTTTTATTTTTCTCCATATTTGTTACATGTTGATTTTATTTAAGGATGAGGTCTTCGATATTGAACTCTCACTCTTTTAGATGTTTATTGTAAGCATGGGTGATTTGATCTTGTTAGATGTGAATATGTTTAAGGGAAGCAAGGCAATGATCATCAAGAAAATAAAGGAATGGGAGGTGTTCTTGATGATAATCATCCTAAAAAATGATGTCTTGTAAAGATATGCAAAAAGAGGGGATTTAGACTTTGAGAGACAAGATAGCCTCTGCTCTGAAGACTAGAGAAAAAGGTGTATCACCCATCAAATTTTAGATACTAGTGCAATAGGCCCATAAAGTGAAGGGGATGTGCATGTGCCAATCCTAACCTGAAGCACTTACAACCTTGGTTAGCATCTTGATGAGGGTTTTATTAGAAGCTTCTCCTTGTCCATTAGCCTATGGAAGACAAGGGGAAGAAGGGCTTAGCTTGATGATAAAAGTGTCAAAAAGAGATTAGACTTTATTATTTTTGAAGGATTTTCTATTGTCAATGATGATTTTGTGGGGAACACTAAAATGATAAATGATGTGGTGATTGATGAAATCAATAATTTTCTCAACTTTGATTGAGATAAGAGGAATGGATTTCACCCATTTGGTGAAATATTCCATAGCAGTGATGATGAATTGATTTCATTTATATGAGTGAGGATTAGTTTCTCCTATGAGATCAAGCCCCCAATACGATAATGGTTAATAATCTTTAGATACTTGAAGTCTATGAGTAGGTGCACAATGTAGATTAACATGTTGGAATTTGACACACTTTTTTACATAGTCACAGTAATCCTAATTAATGGTAGGCCAATAGTATCCAAGATATAAGATTATTTTAGTAATGATAAAGCCACTAAAATTCCCCCCATATATCCCATCATGGGTTTCCTTAATAGTGTGGTAAATCTCATCACTATGTAGGTAGCGAAGAAGAAAGCCATCAAATTCATGCTTGTATAATATTCCCCATAGTATGATATAATAAAAGGTACCCTCAATAAAATCTTTTCATGAATTTTTTGAGAGGTTGGGTGGCATAATTCTAAGATTAAGTTAGTTGAAGGTTTGGTCATACTAGATGTCAAAAGGAGATGTCTCAGTGCTACAAATGGTAGGAAGGTCTAAACTAATATTTGAAGGCCTAATGAAATAATGAATGGTGAAAAATAATTTAGATGAAATGGGTTGAGAAGGAATTTGAGATGCCAGAGAAGCCATTATATCTTTGAATCTATTGTTAGATCAAGGAACTAACTAGATTTGGTAATGTTCAAATAATGTTAAGAGTTTGCAGACTAGAAGCTTATATTTTATAAAACATCATTTTTATATTGATAAGACCTGTTGACTTGGTTGATCACAAGTTGGGAGTCATTAAAGATAGAAATGGTTTTGATTTTTAGGGTGAGAATGATTTATAGACCTATAACTAAGGTTTCATATTTGGCCATGTTATTGGTGCACTCAAAGTCAAGTTTGAAGGAAAGTGGAAGAGGTTATCCATGAAAGGGAATGATAATTACTCCTACACCACCACCATGCTGGCATTTGGAACCATTAAAAATGGTCATTTGGTAGGTGGATTCTTCTTGTAAAAGAGTTGCAATTGATTCATTTGGAAAGGCAAGAGGAATGGGTTGGTTATCTAGTAGGGGAGCCTTAGCCAATTGGTTAATGATTATCTACCCCTTAATGTATTTTTGTTGAAAGAAATCAAGATAAAATTTAGCTAGGAGCATGAGCCACTTAGCCATACACTAATTTTGGTAAGGATTGGAGTGTATATACATGAGTGGGTCAGTGTTAGTAATGACATATATTTTATGATTAAGAAGGTAGTGATGGAGCTTGGAGGTGGTGAAGATGAGTGAGAGATATAGTTTTTTAGGATGGGTATAACATGTTTCATACTCTAAAAGGGTGAGGTTGATGTAGTAGATGTATTTTTATTTATTTTATTCATCTTTATGAGTAAGCATGGCTCCTAAAGAGTGATCAATGGTGGATATGTAAAGGTAGAAAGTTTGGTCATCCTTAGGTGGGATAATAACTAGTAGAGAAAGCAGGTACTCTTTGAGTG
Source organism: Torreya grandis (assembly GCA_037957365.1). Taxonomy (NCBI): domain Eukaryota; kingdom Viridiplantae; phylum Streptophyta; class Pinopsida; order Cupressales; family Taxaceae; genus Torreya; species Torreya grandis. Next base: position 35,547 of record JARHVA010005803.1, read on the forward strand.
AATCAAAGTCTTATTGAAAATATCTAGTGTATTTAAAAGAGGTGTCTTTATTAAGGATATGGTGAAAAGGTTGGCATCTATTTGATAGTTGGGAGATGAAGCAATGGATAGATTGGAGCTTTCTCTACAAGCTACAAAATTATTTGAGGTTTATTGGAGGAGGCATTTCTAGGATTGATTTGACCTTGGTAGGTTCAATTTTGATTCCATGGAGGGAGATGATAAAGCCAATGATATTCCAAAATATCACCCTAAAAATACACTTCTTTAGATTGAGCCTGACATGGAATTTGATTAGTCAATCGAAGATAATTGTGAGATCAACTAGATGATCCTTGCGGTGTTTGGATTTCCCAAGGAGATCATCTACATAATCCTCCATGATTTTATGGATGAGGTCATGGAAGATAGGCTTGATGATAAATTTTTCCTACATTCTTTAAGCCAAAGGGTATGACCTGATAGTAGAAGGTTCCCCAAGGGGCAGTGAATGTATTTTTATGTTGATCTAAGGGGGTAATCACAATTTGATTATATCCTGAAAACCTATCCATGAGAGATAACATCTCATAGCCAATGGTAAGATCTACTATTTGGTCATTTTGGGCAATAGAAAATCATCTTTTGGGCATGTGAGGTTAAGGTCATGGAAATCCACACAAAGATAAAGTCCCCTAGTGGGTTTAGTAATAGGAAAAATATTAAAGATCCATTGTGGATAGTCAATGAGTTAGATGAAGTAAATAGATAAGAGAAGCCAAAAATACTCTTTAATGAAAAGGGAAATGTGAGGATGAATATTGAAAATATTTTTTTGAATCGACTTAGCCTCAAGATGGGTAACAATGTTGTGGAGGGTGATAGAAGGGTCAAACTTGGGCATATCATGATAAGACCATGAAAATGCGATGTTATGGTATTAAAGAAAGGATGGGTAGTCTTGTTATTATTTAGGGTTAAAATGGCCAAGATTAATGATGTGAGGGTTATATTGATTTCCCAAATTAACATCGATGGTGGATTCCTTGATAATTATTTGGTTTTTAGGAGGAAGGAATTTGTGAATAGAAGAATTGCCCACACAAAGGTAGGCTAGAATGGACTCATCATCCTAATTTTTGATGGTGTTGATAGTGGGAGAATCTTTGTCAACCATTTTAGGGTGGATGAGAGGAAGAAACTTAGTTTAGCCACCCTTGTGATAGATTAGAGGGCCTAGGCTAATGGTGTTGATCAAAAAAAAAGTTAGGGGTAATTATGTCAAGGTCTTTGGATTTTGATGGTGATTGGGTTGATAGTGAGGGGGTATCCTCATTAATAGGGGTGATGGATTGAGGTGAGTTAGTGGGATCCTTAGGTGGGATGTACTCAAGGCCAAAGGACTCATGTTGTTTTAAGGTTTTGATCACAAGAAAAATATGGGGTCCTTGCTCATAATAAGCAAGGCCAAACCCTTTCCAGGCATAGTAATGAAGAGATAGCTTGGTGAATGTTGTCCTATCTAGATAGGAAAGTTTAGAGGTGAATGGTTGGATATATAAAGTAGTAGTAGGGGTGAGAAGTGTTTGATTAGGTCCCCCATAAATGAAGTTGGTTTGATTATCTAGTAGTTCAAAGGGGATAATGGTTCCTAGATTAGGGTCATAAGAAGGGTCATATTTGAGGTTCTCATACTCTTACAGAGTAGGGAAATCATCTAGGGTGAGAAGGTGGTACTCCCTAAGGGAGAGACATTAGAATTATTATGCCAAGGGATCCTTATTAAGGATCTGGAAAGAATGAATGGATGCACTAGTTGAGGCCTCAACATTGTTAGTGGTGAAAGCACTGTGGGTTATGGTTGGTGGAGCAAAAGTGTTAGTAAGGCTAGTTAATTATGAGGAGATGAATGGGGAAGAAGACATCATTAGTCTTATAGGTCATGTTGTAAGATGTAAAAGGACTGAGGTCAGCCTTGATAGTTATAACTTACCCTTCATGTTCAAATTTAACACAATGGTGTAGAGTATAGGGGATACAACTCATGAATCAGATCCAAGAGCATCCTAGTAGAATGTTATATTGGAACTTACCCTCTACTATATAAAAAAGTTTAGGGATGGTATGAGGTCCCAATTGTATATGAAGGACAATGATCCCCAATGTAGTGGCTATCATGTCATTAAAGGAATAAAGAACTAATATGCTTTTGGTCATGATGCTCTTTGGTAAATGTAGCTGATCAAAAGCATGGGAAGAGATTATATTGATGCTAGCTCCTCCTTTTATCATCACCCTTTTTACATGGGCATGATATAATATATATAGTGAAAAAGAGAGGAGGATCAAAATCTTTGGATTAGACTAAAAGTATCTTAGATTCTTGGAAGGTGACAATGGAAATTTTTTGGAGGGCTCCAATGAAGGATGCAAGATGTTGGGGGTCATTCAGCTATACTTCTAAGATTATAGATCCTTTATTAGTGCCTAACAATGATGAGGTGAGGTGTTGACCAAATCATAAAGACCCATCTTCTTTAGTGCTTGGTGAAGTTACTTCAACGCTATTTGTTGCATGGATGTAGGGAGTTGGTGGAGGGTACACCTAAGATAGACACCTTATGTCTTGGTGATGGCATGGGTGAAAATGTTGGTGTTGGGGATTGGTTAGAAGGTTGGGAATCTAAAAGATATTTCCATGGGATAGACACATTGGCTCTTCCCTTACCTCTTTGTTGAGCTGTGAGATCAGGTAATCATGTGGATGGTATGGATAATGGGCTTGGTGGGACTAGGTGATGGTTTCAGTTTCTCCCCCCCACTTTTAGATGAAAGTGGGGGAGAAGGTGTAGGTTAGGTTAGTGGTTGGATTGGTTGGGTTAGTGGTTGGATTGGTAAGGGGGTAAAAGTGGTTCATCTTATAATAGATCATCATCATCATATAGGTGGTGAATAAGATCTTGGAGAGCTTTGTAGTTATATATGTCATGTCTTGGTGCCCTATGGTATGCATAGATTAAAGTGTCATCAAACTTAGAGGGTTTGTTAGTAGAGGGGGTGAATGGCTTAATGGGTGGAAGTTTAATGGAAGATGTTTGTAACAACCTCTATAAAATAATTGAATAGGATTCATTCAAAGGCATTGGGGTTGTTGAAGTTTTGGTTGCAAAAATAGAAATCTTCTTAGGTGTGGGTTGACTTTGGAAATGATAGGTGATTGGGTGGATGCTTTGGGTTAGGGTATCTTAGTTATGACTAGTTAAGCTGTAGATGTCTTCAAGGTATATGATGAGGGATTTATAATAGGGGGAATGTGGAGGTGGCTAAATTAGTTAAGAATGATAAAGAAGCTGATGGCTTGGGAGGGGGAAGTATAGGCATAGAAAAGGGGGTTAGTTTAATTGAGGATGAATATGTAATTGGGATGGTAGAAGGGTGAGGTCCTAAAATATATGGTAAATGGGAAGGAGGTGGTATAGGTCAAGTTTGAGGTGGAGGTTTAGACAACTCCACTTTTTTATTTGTTTTGGTTGGTGGTTTATTTGGTGGATTTGATGGAGTTAGATCTAAATTCAGAGGTGGGTGAGAAATGCTAGGCTTAAGGAGGATTCCCAAATTCTTGGTTGGTCTAGCTAGAAAATAATGAGATGACTTGGGTGGAGGTGGGTAATATGGTTCTCCTATGGCTTGGGAGAAAGATACATTTGATGGAGGGGTGATAATGGGTTTAAAGGTGGATGATAATGAGGTAGAGGGCTTGGTCTTTATTTGATATGGGAGCCCAAGATGATGCCAAAAGGTGGCTCTATCAAGGTCTAATTAGAAAGTGAAATCTAGACTTTGCACTAACCTAGAAAAGGACTTATAAATGGGTTTGGTTTCTTGATTAGTTGTTTCAAATGTTAAGCCCTTAGGTGAAGAAGAGGGAATGGTTCATTCATATTCACCAGGGCTAGAAAGTTTCAAAATTATTGATTGGATAGATGGGGTTGTCTATGCTTGTAGGGTAGTTTCCAAAGGGGGAATGGATGGTTATTTGATTAGGGATGGAGGTATGGTTAGGGGTTCTTCCTTTATTTGGGTATCTGATGGAATAAATAATGGATTTAGTATTTTGATAGGTGGGGTAGTGGAAGAGGTGGTTACATCAACTGTTGCCTCCCTTAGCACTTCACTCAATGAAGGGGTAGATATGGGTATAGTTTGATTAAGTGAAAGGATGGAGGTTGTTGATTTCTCCATTTGGGTACTTAGAAGGATGAAAGGTGAACTCAATTATTCTATAGGTGAAGTATATTAAGGAGAAATCAAAGTAAGAGGTTCATCCACCATGTTGATAATGTGTGGTTCATGAGTTGAAGATGGTTCAAATTGGTTGTTATGGGGTTAGGTAGGTGGAGTAGGGTTAGGAAAAGGTTTATAAAAAATATAGAGAGAATGGTTGGGGGGAGTGTTAGGGTTATCAAATGACAATTCACCATTATCAATCAATTTTTGAATAGGACTCTTAAATGTATTACTTTGATTTATGTCATGTCTAATGACTTGATGGAATGCACAATGGTCATTTTCTTTGTACCACCCAAGCATAGGGGGAGAAGGATTAAATTACGAGGGTGGCTTGATAGGAGGGAGTTGGGTAACATTATCTTTTAAAAATTTATCCAACATGGAGGCATAAGATTCTCTTATAGGTGTGAATTGTTTAAAGGGGCCTAGTTTTGATTTCAGTTTGGTGGGTAAGAAAGGTTGGAAGGAGTCATTTGATGGGGTTAGTTAATTGATAGAGGTGGGGAAAATTTTAACACCACCAATTTTATATAAACTTTAAATTTAGGATTGGGTTGGTTAGTTGTCTTGGTGAAAGAGGGATCATTAGGTTTAAAGCTAGAATCACAGTTGCATAGTTTTAGATTCCCTTCATCTATGGCCTACTTCTCAAGTTTTCATGCCATAGTGAATGCTTCATCAAAGGTTATAAATGTTTGCACTTGAAGGGTGGGAGAAATGTGTTTCACACATCCCCTAGAGAAAATATTGATGAGTTTTATTTGGGGTAGTGAAAAGGATAGTTGACTGATGAGACCTCACCATTGTGTGATGAAGTTGATAATTAACTCATCATCAAACTACCTGATGGAATATTGGTCAATTATGGAGACCTTCTTGGATATGTTCATCAAAAAATGTTCTAAGAATATTTGGGTGAGCTAGGAGAATGAAAAGATAGAGTGCTTAGGAAGGGCATTGTACCAATCCAAGATGGGTCCTGATAAATATATAGGGAAGGTTTAGAGGAGGAGAGCATAACCATATGCGATCAAGTAACAAGAATGGTAAAACACTCTCAAATGTTGTTGAGGATCCTCCTTCCCCTAAAACTTAGAGAATTTGGGGAGTTCCCTTGAGGAAGATAAGCATGAATTAGAACAAATGGGTTGATAGGTTTTTTACAAATTTGGTCATAGGATAAAAGGTTATGGGACTCAGAGATAGATAACTCAAGATGGGTCATCTTGTCCATAAGTATCCTAATCAAATTGAGTTAGGATTAGGTAATTGCATAATTTTATGGTAAGTTCTATTGAGCTTGGGTTGTAGCTATGAATTGATATGTTTTAGGAGGTATAGAAGCAACCACATATTGGTATGTGGTAACTTGAGGTTGGGATAGTTCTCTAAAAAGATTGATAAGCATTAAGGGTTAGGTGGAAGGTGAAATATAACCCTATGGGTTGGGAATATATTGATAGGGTGCTATGGGGACTTGTTGAGGAATTGATAATGGTTGGTTTAGGGGTACACTTGGGTTGGTTAATAGGGGTATGGTTTGGGTTGGCAATGTCAAAGTGCTAGTGGGATGTTGATGGGTAGTCACCCTAGTGATAATGGGGGGAAGAGTTTGTGGTATGGATGGTACTAAGTTCTGAAAGGGGGTAGAAGTTGGTATATTGGTTGAGCTAGAGGGAATGGTAGAAATGGGTGTGGAATTCATTGCATTAGTAGAAGGGGTATAAGTGATAAGGGGTAAAGTTGAGCCAACATTAGAGGTATTGGTTGGGGTAATAGGTGTTTGGGTGGTGGTAGTAGATGGGCTAATGGTAGAAGATGAAGCCTAGCTAACCAAATGTTGGGTTGATGTAACACCAACCATGAGGTGGTGTGTCATGCCATAAGGTGGGTCCATTAAAGGAGCTTAAGTAGTCAAAGCATGATATGATAAGGTATGAAGATAGTTTTGAAGAGAAACCTAGTTATTGTATAGAAAAGTAGTGAAATCTGCATCACCTTCATGTACTATTAGAGGCTTGGTGGGTGAAGGAGGATTGTGGGATGAAGAATGGGGGTATATGTCAACATCTGAGGTGTAATCCATGGATAAGGATGAAGAGGAAGATGATGGTTGGTTATTTAGATTCCTTAGTTATTGTCTAGTAAAGACCATGTGAGAAATTAGGAATGGATAGTGAACCTCTTACCTTAAATAATGAGCAAACAAAGGAAATATCAAAGAAAGAAAAAGCACACACTAAAAGTGTAGTTAATCCTAGGAATCATTTTAAATCACTTTTGGATTATGCATTAAAGAGTGTGAAAGGGGAAATTGGATTACAAATTAGGTAATAGAAGAGCTGTCTAAGGATGGTTTTGGGTTAAATTTTGGTGCTCAAAATAATCTGCACTAGACCATGTACATGGCTTGGTACTAGGGGCTTGCTCCCTACACTTCACAAACCTAAAGTCAAGATGGGCCACTTAGCTAATAGATACCATTTGTATAGAGTTTATACTCTGATAAAGAATGGAGTTAGTCCTCCCCTTGTTGATGAAATCAAAGTGGGATCATCGAGTCGGTTAATGTGATCCAAAGGGTGATGAAATCCCAATGGGCCTTGTCTCAAGTAAGTTTTGATGTTTGTTTTGTGAAAGTGGTTTGGTAGTGTAACATAAGTCTGCTACGCTTAATTCAAATTGATTTTAATTAACTAGGTGAGATAAATCAAGTATTCAAACCTTGAATTCACTCAATTTTAACCAAAATAAAGATTTTGATGTCGTTGAATGAAAACAAAATAACTAGAATGTACTTAATGCAAGATAAAGATGCAACCTAGGCCTAGAATGATTTTTTTTTGAAATTTTAGAGATGATAAAAATGCAAGAAAATGAATTTTCACTAATGTAACTATATTCCTAAATAGAATTATGAACCTAGAAGTGGTCCCATTAGGCGTGCTAGAATATTTCCTATGGTTTTTAACTCTATTATTAACTTTTTAGAAGGGAGGAAAGAAAAAAAAGATGAGGGGTGTGTATCTAGTTCAAACATTGTGCTTGTTAATAAAAAAATAAAGTGATAACTCATTTTTGGCAAGGAAGGACTACCTATAATAAGACAACACTAAACCAGATTATTGGTTAGACAAATATGAAGGGTGGACTACCTAGTGTATGCTAGCTCCAAAAAGTGTGAGCTTCTTTGGATGACTGTCAATTCACTCCCCTAATAAAAAATGGTGCTAATAAAATAAAGGAAAGATAGTTACATTTAAATTAATAAGAAAGTAAATGCTTATGCCAATGATAGATAAAATACTTGTTCAATAGAATGATTAAAATATAACACAATGGTTCAATACCATGCCAAAATGGGTTGAGATATAGTTCAAAAAATTAGAAAAAGTTCTATCATTAGGTCAAAAATAGAAAACAACTTATGGTTGGAGGAAAGGGGGTGGAAATAATAAACTATTATTTTCTCTGATAGTAGACTGGTAATGGTCAGGTTGACTGGTGATGGTTGATATGATCAATGATAGTTGGGTGATTGGTGATGGTTGCTATGACTGGTGACGGTTGGAGGAACTGATGATGATTGCCTATGTAAGTCTGGTAGGATATTGAAGTGGAGTTGAAAAGGTATGATAGATGGAAAGGGATATGAATATGGGTTTGAGGGAAGTGAAATGAGCTGTAAGTGATCTGCTTGAGACAATAGGGTCAACAAAGAAAATAAATGCTAAAAAAGTAAAGAATACTTGTAGAATACAAAATGGATGATAATAGTAATCTGAAGAAAATTATCTAGCATAACAGTACCTTAGCCTTCAAAAATCATGTGGATAGAGTCTCAAGTCACCTAGATCCTTGTACACAACCCTCATTTTATAACCAGAAGTTGCTAAGTGAGGAGGAAAGAAATTTATAAATTGGTTTAGTATAAAGATGTTAATTCAAAGTGATGCTAAGATGTATCCTTCACATGCTAAATTTTCCATTTTGTGTAATGTTTATCTTGGACATGAGTGGAGGTGGCTTTAAAACAAGTTGGGAAACCTGACCAGCACTAGTCAGGCTAACCAACACCGATTAGACTAACTGATGACAATCGAGGACCCAAAAAGGAAATGAGGTTGAATTTGATAAATTAAAAGTGTCAAGTTTAAATTTGAAGGTATGAAAATGAGTTAACTAGGTAAATAACTAGGTTGAAGATCAAAAATGGGTCCAGGGTAGCTTGACATCAAAAACTAGTCTAGGTGATGTTTTTGAGTGTCTACACATAAAGGAAACCTAGGCAAGGAAAGTGAAAAAAACATATGAACTAATTTAATAATAATTATAATATATCTATCTAATAATTAAATAAAAATAAAGATATGAGGGATAAAGATACTTATCTTGGCTTGACTTGTTAGTAGATCAATCTTTAATGTTCCTCTAATGGCATATTGTAAGATATTTTTTATGTGTGTTTTATACACAACTTAAAGGGATTAATGGGATGATTCCCTCTTGTTTTAGACCTATTTTTAAAACCTATGGCATGAGTTATAGTTAAAGGTTCTCCTATGTAGCCTTGTTAGGAACAACTCTATGATCATGTAAATGCTACCATGCATAAAGACCCACCCTACACTCAAAACTCTACTCTATCTCAAGACCTCATCAAATTTACCAAGACAAACATGAAAAAAAACTTATAACTCTAATTTTATCATGAATAAGAGAAACATAAAAATATGGAAAGTGTAAATTAGAGAAGTGAGCTCTCAAATTTTATGGAGATGCTAATGATTACATGGACTACTATTAAATATGATTGAAATTACCAGTGAGTGCATAATTTTGTTTAGGCTCAAAATAGAGTAGTCATGGTATGAAATGTAAGGACATTTTGAAAATGGACATAATATTCTTATAATTTCATCTTAACATGAACCATTACATAAAATAATTAGCATAACATATTTATCTGTAACAAATAGTTTTATCATAATCAATGAGAGAAAACCAAGAAGGTTAATATTTTAATAAACCTTACTATATCTATATGAATAATCAAAATTCATACCATAATCTAGTTAATAAATTAAAATACAGCACATCTATGTTGATAATTGAGGAAGGATTTCATAAAAAACATATAATAAGAGTCCATGAACATTCATAATAATTTCTAAATTTTTCTCCTCAAGTATCTGTATTAAAAATCCAACACTTTACAATGTTTTGAAATATTCTCTTGTAGAGCATGATATGATACTCATCACACAAGAAAAAACATTCCTAGTCATATAAAAAATGGCAAAGCTTTTTAAAAATACAAGTATGCACAAAAAATAAAAAAACTATAAGAGAGTGGAAACATAAGATCAAAATATAATGGACATTCCACTAGGACCACTTTTGTAGAAAATTCCCTCTCATTCAACAAGTATTCATTGTGTCATGTCACCACTCGATCATGTTTTGTTTTATTATTATGACAAGGCCTTGGAAATTTTTTTGGTGTTGTATACTAACTTAGGGATGTTAATAGGGGGTCACATAATAATGTCTCTCCATGTGGCAATAAATATACATGGTTCTACTATAGGGCCTTGAGGCTACCTTTAACTACACTTACTTTGTCAATTATTTTAGTGGTTTGGGTGGCCAAACTGAAAACTATCTATGCTCATTACTTATTTTCCTTAGTGAACTTCCTCTTTATTTCTATGAATTTCAACTTATATTTTGAGAAAAGAAGAATAAATTAGAAACGGGTATGGTTGAAAAACCTATTTGATTGTGCACACATTGAATCAGAAGATTATGAAGAGCTCCTCTTTGGCTTGGGAGGATGACTCGAAAATAAGATAACACTAAGATATTTGTTTGTTAGATAGATAGATGAGTGGATTGCCTAACACTAACTAGATCCCAGAAGCAAGGGCTTCCTTGGGGGTTGTCAATCCACAAATTTTAAATAATTAAGTTTATAAATAGAATGATAAAGTACTTGCTTCAATAATCTAAAGTTATAAAAATTAAACACAAGAAATGCTTTATAAAGTAGTAGACTATAATTACTAATTTAGTAATAAGCAAGTCAACACTAGTGCTAAATGTCTTAGGTCTATTTTAGAAAATCAAGTTGGGGTTTGTGAATATGTAAGGACACAAAAAATTAGATCTGGTAGAGAGCAAGAGGATGGAAATAACTTATTAGAATTTAGTCTACCATAGTGACTGTCATTGGTTAGGGTGATCGCTCATGATTGAGGTGACTATTGATGGTCAAGGTGATTATCAATGGTTAGACAAACCATCGGTGGTCAAGGTGACCGTCGATGATTACTATTTATTGGAGGTTGGTAATAAATGGCTGATTAATGGGATCACAAAGTTAGTAACTGAGAGATGGGTTGGTGTTGGATTGATTATGAAATAGAAATAAAGTAAATTAATATTAGAAATCAAGTACTTATCTTGTAAAAGCCTGATCAGGTGGGTGTTTGAGGTGGTTGACCTATTGGTGGATTTTGTCATGGTTTTGATAGAGTAATAATACTTGATGCTTTGGTGGAGTGGTGGTAACAAGTTAGCTCTTTAATGTGATGGATGGATCACTTGTTTACTGATGATGATTGACTTGTAAAAGAGAAAATTTAGATGCATAATCTCTTGATAATAATTGTAGATAGATTTCAGCTCCTTGATCCTCTCTTCTTATAGGTACAAGCAAGAGGTTCAAGTGGAGGTTTAACTGGGCTACCTAATTATAACTTGATCATGTAATGGCTCACACATGGATCAAGACAAGTTATATTTAGAAAAGGAAGGCAAAGTGGTTTTCATGTTGTTAGTTAAGGAGGTAAACCCTGACTGTCGATGGTCAGGGTGATCATTAGTGGTCATGTTCATAATCAATGATGGAGGGTGAAAGGTGAAGATGGGTAAAAAGGTTGGTTAGCTAGGTGGTTAATCCTAACTTGGGTTAAGCTCAATTGCTAATTGAAAGGTGAAATTAGTCCAAAGGGGGTCTAAAGGTAGTCTAAGGGTGTTTTGACATTTGGAATCATGGTGTGCATATTTTTGGTGTCTATATTTTGCCCCTTTTTATTATGCATTTTGAATCAATAAGCTACAAAATAAAAAACTAGTTACGAGTCTAAGGTTTGGTGCCTTGAGTGTGGGAGGAGGTGTTCCCCCTCAAATTGGGAGTCAATGAAGTAAAATTGAATCAAGTGAAGCTTTGATATGTGCTGAAAAAATGGGTGAATGATAGTTTGGGCATTGAAGTGAAAACAATCACACAAAGTATGATAAAAGTGTGATAGCCAAGATTGTGCATAGACTAGGTTGCCATATTTGGTAAAAATAATGGTTAGTAAGAGAAGTACAAGTGATAAGTGGACCACATGACCCAATTTAGGCATGGCACCTATGTACACTCATAAATTTAATGCTCTTAAGTGATGTCAGTGAGTTGGTGGGTATCTAAGGTAAGAAGTGCTCCCAATGAAAACACAAACTAGTCAAGTATCATAGGTATCTGAGGTAGAAAGTGGTCTTGAAAAGACACAAGTGGGTCTAGTAAGTAGGATGTGGAACAAGTTCAAAAATTGGTCAACTTGGCAATGTTGTCACTACGGTCAAAGGATTAGGTAAAAGTTATAATAAAAATATGTGCTAGGTTAGGTTGAAATGGCCCATTGGTGATGTGTCAAGGTGATTAGGGTGGGTAGAGAATGTGGTCTCCATGGGTGGGTTATTTGAAAAAGTTGGTGTGGAAGGGGTAAAGTGAAAATGATTTTCCATATCCTGACCATTGAGGGTCATGGGGTGAAAAGGTGACTGTCGATGATCATCCTAACCATTGATGGTTAGAGGTAAACCTTAAAAAGCCATGGAATAAAAGTAAAAAGTGAATTTCATTTCACTCATTGTTACTTGTTAACCATGATATCTATCATTATAGTGTGTTTAGGTGAAAATAACTTTAATGAGGACCATAAAGGGGTTGACTATTAGCTAAGGTGGAGAGTGGATCAAGTGGGCCAATGAGGATGTAGGGTGGGTGTGGACACAGATGAGGATGGGTGGGTCTATGAATTACTCCTTAGTGGTAGTTAAGGAATGAGGTAGGTAGCATTATTATATTGATATATTTAGTTTGAATTGCATTTTAATTGAGAGTGGAATTTGATTATTAGGTGGGAAAGGTTTAGAGTGATTATACTAGGTTATGCCCTAGGGGTAGGATTTTGTATATTTAGGTCAAAGTAGTGGGTGATTCCTAAATGGGGGAGGGGTATGTTTAGGTAGGGATGAGAGAGGGACAAAATTGAGGTAAATATGTTGTGTTTGATATTTTGGGTGTATGTTGGGGTAGAATTGGGTTTGGGTGTTCCACTATCAGAAGACCCACAGTGACCATTGATGATTGGGTTTGGTCATCGATGGTCAATATCTATAAAGTGATGGAGGTCTGACCATCAGTGGTCATTATGAGCACTGGTGGTTAAGCAATCTAAATTATTATTGAATGTTTGTAAAGTGTCTTGGGTTAGGTTTAGTGGGAGATAGTGTTATATTTATGGATTTTTAATCAATAGGTTGGTGAGGTAAATGTTTATGGGTGACAATGAATAGCAAGTGGGTGGTAAAAGAGTATAGATTATAGAGGTAAATGTTAGTAGGGCGATTGCTAAATAATTTTAGGGTGGTTAGGGTGTTTTAAGGATTGAAACTTGTATGTAATCATATAGATAACTAAGGTTGGTTAATCCATGTAGGAATGGGATTAAATATAGATGTGTGATCAGGGGACATGCATCTTCATGGAGATCTACCAGTGGATGACCTCAGTTGATTAGGCACATATGGAAGAAGTGTGTCTTAGAGTGATGAGACATTATCAATATTTACCTAATGATTCATCCATGATCATGGACCTTAATTAGAGATGGGATCTAGCCATAAATACCTTCTTATTACTGACCAGTGAGATCATGATCCTACCATAGGACATGCATCTAATTACATAGTTTCCATATGGGGTGATTCATTCTACCACAAAGAGTGGGAAAAGAATTACATCATTTTGAGTTGCTATATGGTGATGATCATGATTAGGTTAGGTGACATGCTAGAGGCTTTAGTTACTCTACTCTATATGAGAGGGTGCCAGGTGAGAGGAGACTCATGACCATGTTGATGATTGCTATTTTGTGTTTTTCCATTCCTGATCAAGTAGTGGGAAGTTACCATACTTGTTACTAGGGGTGTTAGTCAAGATGCTACTAGGGAAGATAATATTCAATTGGGTAATTATTATTTTGATGTAGATATACAAGGAGCTATGGGGATTCAAGTTCCACATGAATTATGGCATCGGTGTCAGTTTTACTCTACACTGTTGGGCCTATGAGCACATCTAAGTACTAAGGTCGATAGGATTTCCATGGATGGGATATGTGCATATTGAGTTCCCAACTGATTATATGAGGTGGAGAGATGATTATGCTACTTTAGGTGTAGGATGAGGTGCACATTATGTAGATTGGTTAATGGTTACACTAGATGCATTAGTGATTAGAGATATTACTTGGTGATCATATGTTTAATTTTTAGTATGGCTTGGATTAGGAGGTAGACATTCTCCTTATAGAGTTATAGGTGGATCCTCAATAGGAGGGATGGGGAGGTAGAGCTTATTCCATTTTATAGGGTTCATAGGTAGTTCAACCTTGTATAGGGTATTATAGGTGCATTTACCAGGTATAAGTGGGAGGATGTAGAGATCTTGTTTCGTAAGCCACATCCCATGAAGATGTTACTAGATCATGAGGAGTTATTATCTAGGACATAAATAGATGATGTTAGCTTTATGGATGGGTACATGGCATGTTATTAAGCTTTATATATAGTTACAAATTTTGGTGATGGTGACAGTGGTAGAAGATCGATGGCTATAGACCCAAATGGGAAAGGAGGCTAGGGGGTACAATTATACGGGGCTAACTCTAATGCACAGAAATGAGTGCCACTAGAAATAACATAGGCACATGTGGTAGTATTACATGGGTAGGTGGCTATATTATATGGGTAACTAGCCACTATGATAGGTGAGAGGGATGAGGCTAGAGCTACACTAGCCTAGGTCACTTAGGAGTGAGATAATTTGAGACAGGCTAGAGGAGCAACAATAATACTAATAGTTCTAGTAGGGACCATTGATATATAAAGGTACATAAACACCATAAATGAGTTATGATACTATGAGGCTATAGTCTAAAATCACTACCTAATAGAGCCCTGATGGGGTGAGTATAGATCTATGCTAACAGGTGGTGTAGGTGTAGTGATACTTGGTCAGTGGGCTATATATATAGTTGGATAGGTAAGTACCTCAAGATAGGTTTCAATAGGTAGTGGTGTTCTAGGAGATAGTGGTACCCTAGGGGCATAGCCATAACATATTTAGGATATAGTTATATACTATTATATATCATTTTAATTCCAGACTATGAGTTGATGTGGTGAGATGTATATTTTGAGACATATATCTATATATTACATATATATACATACACACACATATATACATACATACATACATATATATACACACACACACACACACACACATACCATACATACACACACACACACACACACACATACATATATACATACATACATACATACATACATACATACATACATACATACATACATACACAGACAGACACACACACACACACACACACACACACACACACACACACACACACACACACACACACACACACACACACACACACACATACATACATAGACTCACCTAACTAGGCATGAGATGGATTTTATTTATGGTTATGATTTATTCCATGTATGTGTATGGTGATGTTTATGACATGCTAAATTTTAATGAATATATGCTTCAATATTTAGATTTAGACATGTGATGAAAATGATTGATTTTTTTATTGCTCATGGACTCTATGATTGTATTATGATTTTTATGGCTATGATTATCATTATGAATTTTCTTAAGACACATGAGAATATTGTTTTTGTTAAATTTTTTTAAGATAAAGCACATGAGGTAGGTTAATAACAAAAATAGATAGGAGAACAAAGAATATAATCAAGAGACAAATGTCATAATAAAAATATCAACTAGTCAAATCAAGATAGGAAGAGGGAATGATACTTCTCATTAACAAGGACTAAAGCAAAAAAAAAATTGTATTATCTTAATGAACATAAGCCCTTTGAATGCTTCACATTAGTGTTCATAAGTTGGTTAAAAAGGTGTCTTGACCACATAATGTCAAATGATCTCAAAATCCCTTGCTTATAAAGTATAAATGGGAGATGGATGAAAAAATGGAACCTTCTTGTGAGACTAACATGCCTCTTCTATAGGTTTCCAAAGAGCTAGTATAAACAAGTCTATGTTATACAAGATGAAGACTGATCGATGTGAGAAGTCTAATTATAAAATTTGATTATGGCTTCTACCTTATTTTTCTATGTAAGCGCTGATTGTGGCTTTTAAGATTAGTTTTATTTGATTGTGATTTTGCCAATGGGTCTTTTGATTATTTTTTTATGATGGTTGAGGAAGCTGATTGGTGTGGAAGGCTTCCAAGAAATTACTTGATTTGAAAAATGCTTTACTTAGCCATCCTTCAAGGGAGTGGTCTAATTTTGTGCACATTGTTTAATGTTCCTGATAGTTTTCCTTTAAGGGAGCATACCACCTTACTTTGATAAATTTTAAATATGTTTTCAATAGCTATCCTTTAAGGGAGCAGTCTATGAATGCTTAGGAATGACCCATGATTGTTATTGGTTTGGATTTTGATTTTTACTTGACATAGATATATTTATATAGGCTTAAGGGTTCACCTTTATGAAGGAAAAACTAAAATCACAAGAAGGTTGATTATGTGTAAAGAGGTTTAGGTGATAATGATCATGGGAATCCATCCTAGAAAAGGGGTAGAAAGTACCCTAAGAATTATGCCATGGGTAGAGCCATGGTACCCATTATTCATGATTAGGATATAACTATGATGGATAATCACATGATTCAATTTTAATTAGTTTCCCCTAAAAGAGGGAGATGTAATGTGGTTTAAAAGAAAGGGAGGAGCTTAAGTTAAAATAAAAGGTGAACTTGATCCTTCATAACAAAAGAATGAGCATACATGTGAAGCATTGAGGGGCTCAGGCTCTAGGTTTCCCTCTATAGAGGAAAATTGGTAAGGTCATGATCTATACTTGTGGCTTATGATGTAGGGTCCAAGCCAATTGATAACAAGCTTACCCCACTTGCTTTTTCACATATTGGTGACATGTTGATTTTCCTTTAAGATGAGGTCTTTGATGTTGAATTATTGCAATCTAAGGTGTTTTTTATGGGCACATTTGACATGCTCTTGATAAAAATGAAGATGGGTAAGGGATGCTAAGCGACATTCATCAAGTATCTTAAGCTGGGCTAAGTGGTGTTGATGATAATCATCTTCAGAAATGAGATCTTGCAAAGATATGTGAAGAGAAGGTATTTTGAATTTAAGAGGTAAGATGGCCTTTGCCCTAAATACAAGAGAAAATGGGGTATCACCTTTATAGGTTTTATTGCTAATATGATATGGCCATAAGATTAAGGGGATATGAAAATTCCAATCCTAACTAGATGCATTAACCATTTTAGTGAGCATGCTTTTAAGAGTTTTTTTATAGGCCTCTGCTTGTCCATTCACTTGAGGGTGATAAGATGAGGAAAAACTCAAATTAATTTTTAATGCATCACAAAAATCCTAGCCTTGTTTTTTCTTAAAATATTTTCCATTGTTGATGATAATTTTGTGAGGGACATTGAAGTGGTAGATGATGTGATGGTTGATAAAGTTGACAATCTTTTTTGCTTTGGTTAAGACTAAAGGAATAAATTTTACCCATTTAGTAAAATCCTTGGTCATGGTGATGATATAATGGTGTCACTTTAAATAATTTGGGTTAATTTCACCAATAAGGTCTAGACCCCATTATGAGAAGGTCCAAGAATCGATGGAAATGTGAAGACTATGGTTAGGTGTGTGATGTAGATTGGCATATTATTGACACTTAACACCATTTTTCACATAATCAAAACATTATTGGTTAAGGGTAGGATAGTAATAGCTAAGGTTAAGGATGCATTTATCTACAATGAGGCCATTAAAGTGTCCCCCATAGATTCTATCATGTGTTTCCCTGATAACATGAGAGGCTTCATGACTACATAGGCAATGGAAGAGGAGACCATCAAAGCCATGTTTATAAATATTTCCCCCCATAATGGTATAACATGGGTACTCTAGATAAATTATCTTTGAGCATTCCTAGAAATCCTAAAAGGAATAATGGTAAGGTTTAGATAGTCAAAGGTCTATTGATACAAAAGGTCAAGTTAGGTTTATTCCACATTGAAAATGGTCGGATAATTTGGTTGACATAGGAAGACTAGATAAGTATGTGGATAATGATAGATATCTTGGAGTCAGAGGGTGCATAGATGAGATCTGAGAGGTGAGGGAAGCCATGGTATCAATGAACTTATTAGTATATTATAGGATTGATTAGATGTGGTAAGATTCAAATGATGTTAAAAGCTCATCAAATAGTTGTTTGTACTATTGAAAACCATCATTCTTACACTAGTAAGAGCCATTGATTTGATTGACCAAAAGTTGGGAGTCACCAAATATGTTGATCATTTTGAGTCCTAGGGCTAACATAGTTTAAAGACCTATGACTAGGGATTCATACTCAACCATATTATTGGTACATTCAAAATCAAGCTTGAAAGACAAAGGAAGAGGCTCATAATCAAGGGGAATAAGGATGATACTGACTTCCCCACCACATTGACATTTTGATCTATAAAAGAACATGGTGACTTGATAGGTGAATTTTACCTAAGAGAGAGTCATGATGGACTCATCTAGGAACTTAAGGGGAGGAGGTTGGTTTTCTGCTAATGGTGCTTCAACCAATTGGTCAATAATGAATTGCCCTTTAATTGACTTTTGATAAAGGAACTTAAGGTCAAAATTTGCTAAAATCATGAGCCACTAAGCCATACATTGGATTTGGTCTGGCTTGGAGTGAATATACTTGAGTGGGTCATTATTTTTTATGACATAGATTTTATGGTTAAGAATGTAGTGGTGAAGTTTGGTGGCCATGAAGACTAAAGCTAAGCAAAGTTTCTTAGTGTGGGTATATTAAGCCTCATACTATATAAGCGTGCGACATAGATAGTATATGACTTTCTCTTTGTGTTATTTATCTTGATGAGCAAGCATTACCCCTAAGGAGTGGTTGGTGGTAGAGATATATAGGTAGAGAGGTTTGTCATCCTTGGGAGGGGTGAGGATATGTGGAGACAAAATGTACTTTTTGAGCAAATCAAAGGCCTTTTGATAGTCACTATTCCACTTGAAAGACACATCCTTCTTTAGAACATGGTATAAGGGTGGGCATCAATTTGAAAGTTGGGAGATAAAGCAATGAATGGATTAGAGTTTACCCTACAAACTACAAAGTTAATTGAGGTTGATTAGAGGAAGCATGTCAAGGATGGATTTGATTTTGGTGGGATAGAATTTGATACTATGAAGAGAGATAATAAACCCAAGAAGCTTGCCTTATAGGACCCCAAAATACATTTTTAAGGGTTTAGACATACATGGTAATGGCTAAGTTACTCAAAGATGATCTTGAGAATGACTAAATGATCCTTTTCAAGTTTTGATTTTCCAATAAGGTCATCCATATAGTCCTCTACTATCTTTTGGATAAGGTTGTGGAAGATATAAGTCATGGCACATTGGTAAGTTACACCAACATTATTTAATCCAAAAGGCATGACTTTTTAGTAGAAGGTTCCCCATGGGGTGGTAAAAGTGGTCTTGTACTAATCATCAAAGGTGATTAATATTTGATTGTAACCTAATAATCTGTCCATGAGAGATAACATCTCATGGCTAGTTGTAAGATCAACTAGCTAGTAAATGCTCGATAGAGGAAATTTGTCTTTAGGGAAATAAAGGTTGAGGTCATGAAAGTCCATATAAATGTATAGTCCCCTTGTGGCTTTGGTGATAGGCACAACATTTGAGACCCATTGGGGATAGTCAATGGGTTGAATGAAATTGATAGATAAAAGATACTGAAGCTCTCCTTTAATGAGAAGGGCTATACAAAGGTGCATGCATTGAAGTTTCTACAAAACAGGCTTGGCATCATGGTTGGTGACTATGTTATGGGTAGCAATGGTGGGGTCAATTCTAGGCATGTCATTATAAGACCAAGAAAATGCTATGTTACAATCTTAGAAGAAAGAGGGGAAGTCTTAAAGATCTTTGGAATTTAGTGATTGGCCAATTTTGAAAATGCAGGGGTTGTTGGGAGTGCCCAAGTTGATATCCATGGTGGATTCATTCAACATGGTTGAGGTCTCTAGAGGAAGGGATTTATGGATGGAAGAATCTATGGCACCAAAGTAGGTGAGAATGGAATCATCATCTTAGCACTGAACAATGTTAATGGTAGGAAAGTCATATCCTATCATTATAGGATAGATCAAAGGGATGGTTATAGTTATCCCCTCCTTTTGATAAGTCAAGGGTATAAGGGTGATCATGTTAATGAAAAAAAGTTAGGTGGGATGATTTCATCATCCTCACATATAGGTAATGGAGAGGTTAGTGAGGAAGGGTTGTCTTCCTCAATAATGGTGATGGTAGGTGCTTTAGTTTGCTTCTTGGTGGGTTGAAGGAAATTGAGGCCATGTTTCTCATGAGGATTTTTGGTCTCAATGGAAATCAACTCATGTGGGCCATGCTCATATCATCCAAAACCAAATCCTTTCTAAGCACACATATGGAGGTATGTCTTAGTAAAACTCAATTTGTTTAGATAGGTAAAGCCAAAGGTAAATAGTCAAGGTGAAGAGGAGGTAGTAGAAGCATCAAGTGGTTTGTCAAGTCCCTCATAGATGAAATGGATTTGATAGTGGAGAGGTCCAAAGGGAAAAATGGTTCTAACATTGGGGTCATATCTAGGTTGGTGGTCAAGTTTCCCATACTCTTTAGGAGTAGGGAAAACATTAAGGGTGAAGAGGTAATATTCCCTTAGTGAAAGATATTAGAATGTGGATTCTAAGTGGTCTAAGGTGGGGATATTATTAGAGGGGATGGATGAAATATTTGATGCCTCATTAGTAGAAGAAGGCATGACTTCCTCTTTTATGGTTGAGGGCTTGTCTTTGGTTAAGGAAGGTGTCCTATATGGAGGTAAGAGGACATTTTTAGGTAAGTAAGTCATGTTACATGATGAAAAGGAGTTTGGGTCAGCTTTTATAGTGACAACCTGACCTTCATGCTCAAATTTAATCCAATGATTAAGGGTAGAGGGGACATAACCCATGGAGTATATCCAATGTCATCCCAACAAAACATTGTATTAGAATTCACCTTCCATTATGTAGAAGAGTTTGAGGAGTGTGCAAGGTCTTAAATGGATATGAAGGATAATAGTTCCTAGGGTAGTAGCCATGGTGTCATTGAAGGATTAGAGGATGACCAAGGTTTCATTCATGACATTGTATGAAAGGTTGAGTTGGTTATAGGAATAGGAGGAGATTATATTAATACTATCTCCCCCATCAATCATGACCCATTTAATGTGGGTTTGGTTGTTGTAAGTAGTAATAAAGAGAGAGGGATATGGGTCATCAAGATGGATAGAAGGTATTTTTAAATCCTTGAAGGTGATAAGGTTGGAAATTTGGAGAGCACCAACGAAGGTAACTAGAGGTTAAGGGTATTTATGTTGGACCTCTAACAATTGTAATGCCTCTATCATTGCTTGGATATGATGAGGAAAAGTAGTAATCAACTCATATAATCTCATATTTTCTAGGGTTTGGTAAAGTTGATTGAGTACCACTCTCCTAATTGATTTAAAGGGGTTAGATTGGGAGGTACCCAAGATAGATACCTTGGGTTTGGTTGAAGGTAAAGGTGTTTGATTTTACTTTGGTTGGGAGGTGGAAGATGGGTATGTCCATGTAATGGACACTTTGGCCTTTTTCTTATTCTTCTATTGTGATCTCATGACCATATGGATGGTATGGACAAAGAAAGGAATTGAGGTAGGAGAGTTATTTGGTTCCTCATCACTTTGAGGTGAGAGTGGGGGAATAGGTAGGTTTTGGATAGTGGTTATTGGTTATTGGATTGGTAATGGGATTATGAGAGGTTATTATAGTAATAGATCACCCTCATTATAAAGCCAATGGATAATGGTTTAGAAAGCTTTTCAATTCTTTATGCCATGTCTTAGTGTCCTATGATAGGATCACACTTGGTGGTCATTATACCAAATGGGTTTTGAATTGAGAGGGTCAAACAACATGATAGGGGGTAAGGTCAAGAAAGAAGCTTGTAATAACCTTTGGAAAATATTTGAGTAGGATTTAGCTAAAGGTAGAGAGGGGAGGTTTTGGTCTTGGTCTTGGTGGATGAGATGGAAGTCTTTTTTGGAGTGGGCTTGGTGGTAGAATGTTTGGGTAAGGTAGTGATATTAGTTGATGGTTTGGGTTTGGGTAAGATGGAGGTTGATTAGTTGGAGGTAAGAGGCTTTAAGATAGGTAGTTTGGTGTTTGATGGCACAATGAAGATAAGCATGTCAGAAAGTAAGTGTGTTGGTGTAACCAATAATGGAGGTTGTGTCTTGGATAGAATAATTAACTTCCTAATCAAAGTGGAGGGATAAATTCCCAAGATATATGGTAATATTGAGGAAGGTAAGAGTTTATCCCTCTAGCCTTTTGGTAGTTTTACTTCCTTGGTCAATTTGGTTTTGTGTTTGGTTGTTGGGTTTGGTGAGGTAAGTTCTACTTTCATAGATGGGTGATTAAGGATTTGTGTAGGGAAGGTGCCAAGGTTTTTGGTTGGTTTAGTAGGAGAAGGTGATTCGGTTGTCTAGGGTTTAGGTACATTGGATGGTTGAGGAATTATTGGGTTGGTAGAGGGTTTTATTGGTTTGGTTGGTGAGATAAGGTTTTGGATAATAGGAGTGGTGGGTTGACTTGATAAAGGGGTGGCTGGAGGTTCCTTCTTGGTGATGTAAGGTAGCCCCAATTATTTCCAAAAGGTGGCTCGATCTATGTCAGGGTTGAAGATAAATTCCAATTTTTTCACTAACCTAGAAAATGGCTTATATACCAGTTTTGGTCCTTGGATAGTGGAACTGAAAGATAAGCTTATAGGTTGAGATAAGGGATGGTAACCTCATCCTTTTCCTTAATCAAAGGATTCAAGTTTTGAATGGGTGAATCCTCTATGAGATGTGTATATATGGGGGATTCCTTTTTGGGTATGATCTCCAAAGGGGTAATAAATTACTTAATGGTTGAGGGAGAAGGTAGAATGGGTACTCATTCTATAATGTTAGTGGAAGGAGGGGTCGATGGATCCACTAACTCAATAATTGGAGGAAGAGAAAGGGGTGATTTCTTAGTTTGGGTTTCTAAAATAAGAGAAGGTAAATCCACTAGCTCAGTACGCATAGAAGGTGAAGAACACATAGACTGGGTAGTAGGTTATTCAATAATGAGCATGTCAAGAACCATATTGATAGTATGGGAATCATGAGAACACTCAACCTTGTTGATCTCATTTTTGGTAGGTGCATGGCTATGGAAAGGTTTCCTAAAGATGTTAAGGGCTTGGTTTTTAGGTGCATTGGGGTTATCCAACACAAGCTTTCCCTTGTCAATGAGATATTGGACAATGCTCTTTAAGGTATTACACCAACTAACATCATGCCCAAATACTCAATGGAAATCACACAGATCATTATCATTATACCAAATAGGTGAAAGATGAGAAGAATCAAACTATTGAGGGGGTTTTATAGGAGGAAGTTATATGATGTTGGCCTTCAATAACTTCTCCAAGATTGAAGCATAATTCCCCAAGTGGAGTAAATTGATTTTGGGTGTTTTGATTTTGGTTTTTTTATGTTCTGCTTTGAAGAGATAGTGGAATTTAGTTGGTTGATAGATGGTGGAGAAGAAACTTTAAGGATAAACACATTCATAGCTCCCTTGATCTTGGTATTGGTTTGGTTCTTGGTTTGGAGGAAGAGGCCTCATTGGTTTTTTAAGTAAAGTTATTATTTTTCAATTTTAGCTTTCCTTCATTGATGGCTCTATTTATAGCTTACACATCATGGCAAAAGATTCATCAAAAGTTATGAAGATCTAGACACACAGTGTAGAAGAGATGTGTTTGGCACATGCCCAAGCAAAAATTTCTATCAGTATGGGTTGAGGTAAGGAGAAGGAAAGCTGATTGATTAGGTTCTTCCAATGAGCTAAAAAATCAACAATGGATTCATCATCAAATTTACAAATAGATTAGAGGTCAGTGATGGAAAATTTCTTAGAGATGTTTATTGGAAAGTGATCCAAGAAAGTTTGGGCCAACTAGGTGAAGGAGAAGAGGGAATGTATGGTTATGGCACTATACCAGTTTAAGGTTGGACCAGACATAGACATAGGGAAGGTATGAAGAAAGAGGGCATAATCATAGGCAATCAAATAACATGCATGCCTAAGTGCCTTGAGATGTTTTTAGGGATCCTCCTTAATCTAAAACATGGAGAACTTGGAGATTTCCCACTAAGGAGGATATGGTATAATAGGGACATATGGGTGGATGGGTTCATTATAGATCTGATCATATGATAAGAAATTGTGAGATCCATAAATAAATGACTCTAACATAGTCATATTATCTATAAGCATCTTCATTAGGTCTACTTGGGGTTGTGTACGTGAAAGGTTATAAGGTTCATACTATTATGGTGGTTGGGAAACATATTGATAATTGGTTATAGGTTTGGAAGACACCACATATTGGTATGTGGACACCAATGGTTAGGTAAAAGATATGTAAGGGTAGGTGGATGTGGGTGGTTGGGTAGTAGGTAGAGGTACATGCCCTTCTAAGTTAGGGATGTAACCTAGGTTTGGTGTAATAGGCACCTGCTAAGTAAGATCAATGGTTAGGTTGTTGATTAAAAGAAGGGTAGTGACCTTTGTGCTAACTAGGGGTAAGGTAGAAGGTGTAGGCACCAAAAGATTTTGAAGTGGGGTAGTGGTTAGTATATTGGGGGTAGCCAATGGAAGTTTGGAAATGCTAGTGTTAGGTACTCCCATGGTGAGGGGAGTATAGGTGGCTAGTGGTTGGGTTGCTCCTAAGGTAGAGGAGTTATTGGTGGGGGTGGAAGGTATAAAGGTGTGTATAGGTTGTGCAAGTTGGTTTTCCATAGTAGTATCAAAGGGATTATTTTTAAATGAGGAAGCTTGGGTATTCAATGATTGTGTAGTGACCATGGTAATATAAGTATTTCCCATGAGGTGGGAAGGCATGCCATAAGGTGGGTCCATAGGTGGAATAAAAGTAGGGATACAATGAGGCATGGTGTTAAGGTAATGTTTTAAGGCCATAGGATTATTATCTAAGAAGGTGGAAAAGTTTGTGTTTCCTTGGGGAACTTCCTAAGGGAAAGGAGGAATTCTTGAAGGGTGAGGAGAGTTTTTTGGTTCAAAGACATAGTCCATGAATGAAGAGGTAGAAGAGGTTGATTAGTTTGGTGATGGGTTTTGCTCTACTATATTCTTTCACTGCTAACAAGTTAGAACCATCTAAGGTAAGGGAGAGAGAATGCATAAATAATATCATGATTCAAACAAAGGGAAGATAAGAAATGATCAAAGAAATCAATAACACTATAAATATTATGTTAAGTCCTAACTTTTTTTAGTCTCTATTTCACTTTATGCCTTAAGATTTCAAAAATATGTATTGGAAACCAATACATGGCTTGGTATTGGGGCATACCCGCTCACTTCACACACCACAATGATAAGGGTGTCAGGTACTTAGCTAATATATACTAATTTCTAGAGTTTATACTCAACTAAAGAGCTAAGTTGGTTCTCCTTTTGGTAATGAACTCCAAGTAGGATTACCAAGAAATGGTAAGATGACTACTAGGTGATGAAATCCTAATTAATACTTGTCTCTAGTTTATTTGATATTTAATTGATGAAGGTGGTTTGGTTTAGTGTGTGTAATAAAAGTGATACTACAATAAAATTACTTTGGCTTAATTTAAACTATGCGAGCTAAAATTTCAAGCAACCAATGTATGTAATCAATTTTAAGACCAAAACAAACTTTGATGTTGTTTATGAGCATAAAATAGAGAGAAAATCATATATATGTAAACAAGAGAAAAATCAAGTAAAGACTCAAGGTCTCATCAGGTGTGCTAAAATGTTTTCATTAATTTTAGCTTATATTTTGAGAAAGGAAGAAGAAGAAACTAGTTACAGGTATGGTTGAAAGACTTATTTGATGTGTGTGTGTGTTGAATTAGAAGATTGTGAAGAGATCCTCTTTGGCTTAGGAGGGTGAATTGTAAATAAGACAACACTAAGAAGATTTGTTTGTTAGATAGATAGCTATGTGGATTGCCTAACACTAGCTAAATATAGGAAGTAAGATCTTCTTCAAGGGTTGTCAATCCACATGTTTTAAACAATTATGTTTATAAATAGAATGATAAAGTACTTGCATCAATAATCAAAAGGTATTGAAATTAAACATAATAAATGTTGGCTAAAGAAATATACTAGAAATAACTAATATAACAATAAGAAGGTTAACACTAGTGCTAAATGGCTTGGGTCTATTTTAAAAAACTAGATAGGGGTATATGAACAAGTAGGGACATAGAAAATTAGAGTTGGTTGGGGGCAATAGGGTGGAAATAGCTAGCTAGAATTTAGTCTAGCACAATGACCATTGGTGGTTAGGGTGACCATCGATGGTTGAGGTGACCATCAATGGCCAAGGTGACCATCAATGGTCAAGGTGACCATTTGTGGTTGGATAAATTATTGGTAGCTAAGGTGACCATAAATGATTACTATGTGTTTTAGGTTGGAAATAAATGGCTAATTAAAGGTATAACAAAGTTGGATTATAAGAGATGGGTTGGTGTTAGACTAATTGTAAAATAGAAATAAAGTAAATGAATATTAGAAAAAAAGTACTTTTCTTGGAGAAGGATCATTAGGTTAGTGTTTGAGGTGGTTGGCCTATTAGTGGATTCTAGCATGGTTCTGATAGAGTAATGGTACTTGATGCTCAGTAGAGTGGTGGTAGAAAGTTGGCTCTCTAACATGATGGCTGGATCACTGGATTGCTGATGACAATTGACCTACAAAAAAGAAACTCTAGATGCACAAGATCTTGATAACAATTATAGATGGATTTTACCTCCCTACTCCTCTCTTATTATAGGTATAGGAAAGAGGTTCAAGTGAAGGTTTAATGGAGCTACCTAATTATAACTTGCTCATGAAATGGCTCACACATATATCAAGATAAGTTATATTTATAAAAAGAAGGTGAAGTGGTTTGTATGTTATTAGTTAAGGAGGTGAACCTTGATCATTGGAAATCAGGGTGACCATCGATGGTCATCCTAACTATTAGTGGTCAAGGGTGAAGGGTGAAGATGGGTAAAAAGGTTGGTTAGCTAGGTGGTCAATCCTAACTTGAGTTAGGCTCAATTTATCATCAAAAGGTGAAACTAGTCCAAAGAGGGTATGAAGGTGGTCCAAGGGTGTTTCAACATTCAAAATCATGGTGTGTGGATTTTTGGTGCCTACACTCTTGAATTTTTTATTAAATCTTTTAAGGTGCATGCCAAATTCATCTTGTGTGATGATTATGCCATCTTGATTGAATAATACTATTATGTTGACCTCTTTGAAATAATTTAGTATATTTTATTATTTATATTGTAATAGTGTCATGGTGGCCTTCATGTCCCTTACCCATTCCTTTAAGGAATTCTTCATGTGCATAATGAAAGTTTGATATAGGTTAAGGTCAAATAATGTCATGATATTGAACTGATGGAATGATCCCTTCTTGATCATAATTATCATATTCCTTAATTTGTTATTTATTTTGATTATTTGATCCAAATGTAATTTTTCCTTATGATAAATTACCATGTTCTTAGTAAAATCCTCAACTACCTATGTTAAAACATGAAATAAAATAAATAAGGCCTCCTCTAATTTTCTAGTCAAGTCTATAGGGAAGATGGTCCTCACTTGGGACTCTAAAGGTCTGGCCTAGCTCTTTATGTCCTCGATCAACTTATATATCATCTAATGGGTGGTTGTCATTATTGAGATAAGGTCCCCACTGATTTTTTCCTCTTTTTTTCCTTATCTTCCAGGTCAAGGAGAATAATTTTTTCCTCTATTTTCTATACCACTGAGTTGCCTCTATGTGTGAACCTTGAGGCCATGATCCTCTTCAATTTCTTATTCCCATTTTAAAACTTGAGTTGGATGTCTAGGTCACCAATGTAGATAATCTTTATTATCTTAATTTTCTTAACTTGAAGTGAATCTATACATTATCCTAATTAGGTTTGCCCTAGGGTCCTTGAAGTATTGGAAGAGGAAGGAGTATCATATGAGGAGGATGGAGACATAACAAATGTGGGAGGAGGTTGGGTGGATGTGGAATATGAATGTGGATAAATGGAGGTGTATGTGGTGTTATGGGTGGTAGGTGTAGCTAAAAATGGGGACACATAGGCCCAAACTTGATCCTATATCATATGAGATATGGGTCCAATGACACTTGAGAGAGTTTTCATCACCATGGGGTAAGGGATAGGTCTGCTAAAGGTAAACCCCAGCGTAACTGAAACACATGAAATTTGATCCTAGTTAGGACTCAATACTAGTACTTAGTTGAGATATTATGAAGGGAATGGAGTAATTATAACATTATGGATTGCAATAAGGGGTGTGAAGGGACCATATGTAGGGATTGTTAATGTGGGACTAATAGATTGATTGGACACTAGGAAAATTGGTTAAACACTTAAAGTGGGTTCAAGTACTGGGCTAGTTTCATGGGCAATATAACTTATGGATAAGACATTATAAATATTTTATGCCATCATCCCATATCTAGTGTAAACATGTGTGAAAATAGATGTCCATGGTTAATTAGGAGGAGTGACAATAGAGGTTGAGGGGGGTGTAGAAATAGGGGGATGGAGGATATATGGGAACTATAAGAAGTAGGGGTATATAGAGAAGCTAGATTAGGCACATGTCTATTTGGGGTGGAAAATGCATATGAAGAGGGTATAGTAGAGGTGGGATTATGGGGTTTAGGTGAAATAAATAGATGATCTAAAGGTGAGTTATGTTTTGACTCAATGTCACTTTAAATATAAATAATAGGCATGGGTATTAATCTCCTTACCCAAGTAACCTCATCTAGGTAAGTATACAAATTTGATGAATAATAATGGGAAATTTAATGGATACCTTGAAAGATGATACTCTTTAGTCTTTTACCCATTCTAGGTGTGTCATCCAGTGGAAGGTGCTCACCAGGACTCTCTTTTGATACTTTCTTTTTCTACCTTTGGGGTTCTCATTATCTCACAACCCTTATATTTTTGTCACCTCATTATTATCTACATGATTCAAGTAGAAACTATCATTGTTAGGGGGATCATAAATACAAGTACTATTTAATTAGGTACCGAATCATTGCACATGTATTTGGACTCTTCACTAAGGATCCTAATGCTCGTTATCATGAAATTATATCACACTAAAGGATGAAATATGAGTAGACATAGTTGATGCTACTTATAAACTCTTATATTCATTATAGATAATCTTTAGAGGTAGGTGTGGGTAGGTATATTTTCTCCTATCTTATAATTTCCTACCATACCATGGACATATTGGTATATTATATCCTACTTGACCAACTTGTTTGGCATATAATAAGATAACTTAATGTGGGATATGCAAACTCCCTCAAACCTGATCACTATGAAGTATTTATAATATTAGTAGTCCCTAATAGTCATGATTTATTATCTTATTTCATATAATAACATTGGATTTATATTCTTATTGATAGCTAGATATAAAGGCTAGTAGAAGTAATTGAAAATGTCCTTAATGTGCACCCTCAAATGATGGATGTAT
The DNA here is from genome assembly GCA_037957365.1 of Torreya grandis. Taxonomy (NCBI): domain Eukaryota; kingdom Viridiplantae; phylum Streptophyta; class Pinopsida; order Cupressales; family Taxaceae; genus Torreya; species Torreya grandis. The sequence goes on from JARHVA010005803.1 coordinate 64,987, forward strand.
AGCTTAAAATTGACCAAGTATATGGGGGGGTCATAGGGGGTTAATTGAAGAAAGGAAGGGTGTTTTAAGGGTATTGTGACATAACATGCATCCATAAAGTAGGACATCATGTACAAAAATCTTAATTTTCTCACCCTTAACAATTTTTTGGCCAAGTTAAAGGTTATAATGATCCCTATTATAGGGATATGCCTTTAATCTATGATTATAATCAGTAGAGGCACCTAGAATTTATTGATGTGCAAAATGACACTGGCACTAAAAAAATATTTAGTAATAGCATCCACACTCAAATTTATTCTCTAAATTTCTTAGTATTTTAGGAGTTGACATTTTCACAAGTTACCTAGTGATTAAAGTGCTCACACCAATCCTTCACAGTCTCTATAACATTATGAGATTCAATCCATTATAAAGTGATGTCTCAGTGTTAGGTGATGTTAGGGTTTAGAAGGTGGTATTATTTATTAGAGGCCATATCCAAGAATAGATAAATTATATACTTTCTATTATCATCTTGAATCAAATAACTTATGCATGTAGAATGCACAAGAAAATTATAAAATAAGTCCACATAGGGGAGTACCTTGTTTTTTGAAGCTACTTTATGGAGCCTTGAATTTTGGATAGATATTAAATCTTATGAGAAATAAATATCATCTTAGGTGGTGTTACTATCATTCAAGATCCTCTACATATCTTCAAACACTTTGGATACTTCATTGTAATGATTTTAATACAATGTGCTAGACATGAAAATTATGTCCTTAAATTCACGAGTGCACCTAGAAGTTAAAGGAGATGAATCCATATCAGCTAATAGTGTCGATAAATTCATAATAAAATAAAAAAACCACAAAATACTTTGATTAATATGTCAATATATAGATTTGATAGATTATGAAATCCCTTATAGTCTTTAGTTGTAGTAACATAGAGTTTAAATTTTGATTTGAAGACATCTTTTAGATTTTATAATAGAGTTTTAAGCATGATGGAAAATAAATATCATGAACATGCATATTATCTTTGTGTTGATGAACTTATTTGAATTAGCCACTTTATATTACTAATTTTAATTTTTAAAAATATTTAATTTAGTTTTAAAGCTTCTTGATGCAACTTATAATTCCAAACATGCCAACATATCATGGATCACATGGTCCCATAGGGGATGGATAGCTCATTTATTTATTGCATTATGTGTGCCAAGCATGTGACATTTCTATCCCTTGTAGAATTCAATAGGGTGATAACTTCCTAAAAATTATGCTTGTTTAATGACTTAGACTCCCCAAAGTTTCCCCATGTCAAGTATAAGGTGCCAAATGTATAGCTCTATACGTGCATGGATAAGACACATGGCCTAAATTTATTGGGGGAGGCCTCCCATGTTGTAAAATTTTTACTATCAATTGAACATTATGGGACATGTAAAATTTATGTGACATGGTTCTCTATAATGAGTTAAGGGGTCATGCACCATACTAATTTTATTGATTCCATGATAGTCCATTATATACTATGGGACTATGAGTGTACGACCAAGACACATGGCCTACATTGATTGGAGAAAAGATTCCTTCATTTTAAAATTATTCTTACTACTACCATTTGTAGACAACAGTACCACAAGTGTATAGAGGAAGATAAGTGGCATGCCCTAATTAATTGAGAGGTCTCATGATAGTACAAGTTCTATTATAGTATAAGATCTATAGAGTCAAAAATAACTACGTCATAAAATTTCTACATGAAAAGCAACAACATTATTGTAAAATCTCCACCACAAGAGTATGTTAGACTATGGGACTAATGGACTACATCAAGGTAAGAGCTTATTTCATAAAAACCTAACAATTCAATGCTAGCTCGAAAAAAAAAAGAATATTAATTTATTTAAAAATATTAAGTATAAAACATTTGATAACATAGAGCAATTTAAACCCATTTATTTTAATAAACTCGTGAAAAACTTAGATTAGTGCATTCTTTTAAAATATTTTCTTCTGAAATTTTATGAATTCAAAAGGGTCAAAAGCTTATAAAAAATTATTATGATATTAAATTTTTATAACATAACTTATACATAAGATTTTTGCTAATATGAGATTTCATTCTATATAAACTTTAATAGGGATTACTAGGGTCTCTATTTCTCAAAATAAATGGGGATTGTTGACCACAAAAAATGGCCGCTATGTGGGAAAGTACTATTGGAGTGTTTAGAATCTAGAATTTTTTATTTTACTTTGGATAAATCAAAATATATTATGATAAAAAATATCACATTATCAAATAAAAATGATATAGTTGGGTTAGTTTCTATGCACACCATATTGAGTTTTAATTCCTTTAAGAGTTAACGTGTGTGAAAAGTGATTCATGCATTTTTTAATTTTGAGGCTCTTTATATAAAATAGGGGTCATTTTCATGATTTTGGACTTCTGAAAGATGTTTCATTTTATTCATGGATTCAGTATATAAGGAGAATATTAGTCATTGTTATACTACCATCCACGTGTGTATAGACCTAATAGATATACCTTTGGTCCCACTCTAGTCCTTTCTCCATTTCCAACTGAGCATTCATAGCCTCAATGGAGGCTACTTGAATCACCATTTCTTAGGATAAAACTTTTAATTTTATTGAGTTATTCACATTCCCCTTTTGATTTTGATTTTTCTTTCATTTACTCAAAGAGGGTTGGGAGCCAATATATACAAGGTATGAGAATATTTTTAGAAAATTTTGTGCCATGAAATATTATTCCTCTATTAATTTATGGACCTCAAACTAATTATTTAATGTGTCAAAGTTCGGTGTAAATGTATGTTTAGTAAGAAAACTATTCTTGATCTATTTAATTATTCTTAGAGACATTATCTCATTTTGTATTGAAAATATGAAATAATATGTCATGGCATAAGGGTGTCCAAAAAAAAATTAGACCTTCCTAATTTTTAACTCCTTACAATAGATTTGTTGCTTCTTTATCTAATTTGAAAGTCTTAAAAGGCTTCTGAGTATGATGGTATCCCAAGAGGTGTGAGTTTATTTAGTCTAAAATTTATTATAAAAAAGGATGGAGTTAAAGTATTTTGACTTTTCTAATTGCATTTGATAAACCACTCACAAATAACTTAAAAAATGACAAAAATAGGTAGAACAAAACCAACAACTAGAAGGGTAAAATTATGAAACAAGAAGCAAGGAAGACATCAAATAGATAGGAAATTACACTAATTCTACTCTATGCCTACACTACTTATAAAATAAAATTCATAGTTATTTCATGATGAATGCAGATGGTACAACCAAGAAGTAGTGCTTTAAGAACTACCCATTCATAGGTAGAGGAAGGTCCTTCCATTGAAACTATTTTAGCCTACAAGCATTGTGTCCTAGAATTTATAATATTTGATAAGGGCCAATCCAAAGTGGATCAAAATTGGAATTTTTTACCTTCTTTTCATGTGTCTTTTCCCGTAATAGGATCAAATTTGAGATTTTAAACACCTAAATTTTTGACCTTTTGTAAAGTCATATTTTTCATTATATATTGATGTTTATTGAAGTTTTATAATGCTTCGTCACATGCATCTTACATTTTTAGGTTACATAGTAATATAGATTATAATATTCTCCAATGTACTCTTGCATAAATTGATATGTGGGGATCTTTAACATAATGGGAAACATTAGTTGTTGGACATACATAAGGAGGAAATGAGAATAATTTAAATCTTCTTTGTTTCTCATTAGATAAACCCATATAAAATACTTCAACAATTAATGAAAATTCCTTGGTTTGTATATGATAAAAAAATTGATTGTGTCAATAAGATTTTTTATTTGATTCAACCACTCCATTTCCTTAGGGATAGTAATTTTAATAAAACTTCAATGTGATAGTGTTATAATAATCTTATTAAATGAATTATACTAACTAGAATACATGGCCATTATCACATACAATGGAGAAAAGAGTGGCGGATATTATGATGATACTATCTTCAATGAACCTGATTAATCCCATGGTCATGATAGCCCTGGTCATTATCTCTTTTGTCCATCTAGTGAAAAAATCATATCAATGAGTAAAAATTTGTTTCTATTAGTAGAATTAGGATTCAAAATCCTAATTAATTCAATTCCATATTTGGCAAAGGGTCTATCATATATAGTTGGTTGCAAGGGTGTATTTGTGTGCATTTACTTATTTATGAACACTTACCATTCATGGCACATTATAAATTAATGATGAACATATTTAGTTATTTTGGTAAAGTAATCAATTCTATCCATATATTATGTGTCATTATATTACCAGAAGGGTGACCACTTTCGATCTTATCATGAAAACTACTCATGAGTTCATTAGCTTTGGCCCTGGTCATAAATTTTAAGATAAATTCCTTCATAGATTTTGTGATATAGGAAACCTTTATTCATCATGTAATGGGTTCCATTAAATTATATATATATATATATATATATATATATATATATATATATATAAATATATATTTATTTCTTAGTTAACTTCAATAGGGCATGCACCATGTATAATATAATGAATAATTTAGTCATACTACTTATCAAATGTTGTTTTAGTTTGATTTATCTACATCAAAGTGATTCAACGGTAAAATTAAATTATAAATAAAGTAAAGCCTTGGTATCTAACCATATTATCTAGTATAATATTGATATCATAATATTTCATCTTGGAAATCCATTTAATTTGTGTTCCCCAAGTTTTTTTTATCCCTAAATGTGCTTCACAACTAGATTGTGGACAATGGCATCTACCTTGTTATGAAGAATGTAGTGCCATAAAAAAATAGAATTTAACAAGGCATATGCATGTTAATACATATTGAAATAAATTATTTATATATTTTTATGTTTTTATCATGAAAGTGATGGGACATTATTAATCATTGATTCTCTGTGTGAGTTCAACAACTATGGCATGATTTGAAGCAATTGAATAGATACAAAAATATTTTGTGAAGTTTGGACTAATTAGGACCAATGATTTCATGATGTCATTCTTGATTTCTCAGAGTGATTATTTGAATTGAGGCACCCATTTGAATTTTGTGTCTTATCTAAAAATAATGTTAAGGGGTTTGAAAATTTAAGGAAAACTTGAAATTAATTTGTGTATGAAATTTATTTTTCCCAAGAAATATTCAATGATTTTTTACTATTAGAAATATGTATCTTTGAACTGGACTATCTATTTTAGGGTCAATAGAAATACATTATTTCATAATGATGTGGCCTAAAATCTTAATATAAGTAACTCTAAAGACACTCCACTTGGGATTCTAAGAGATTCGATACCTCCTACACCTTTCAAATACCTTTTTTAGATGAAGTATGTGATCATATCTATGCTTTGAGAAAATAGTCAAGTCATCCATATAGATGATTATGCATTTACCAATTAGGCATTAAAAGAAAAAATCCAAGGATCTTTCGAAGGTATCCCTTGCATTATTTATACTAAAAAACATTATATTATAGGAAAATGTACCCCATTTGGTTTTGAATGTCTTCTAGATCGACTAAGACCTGGTTATATCCTATAAATCTATCTAAGGACATCATTTGTGAGTCATAACTCCTTGAGGGATGGAAGAGGGTAATTATTATTATAAGATGCTCTATTTAATTTCCTAAAATTAACATAGAGTCTGATTTTCTCTCTTTTATTTTAGACATGGACCCAGTTAACCACCCAAGTATAATGGTAGACTATGAAAATAATTATGGCTGAGAGTGGTTTATAAACCATTTTATGGATGATAGGTTTTAGGATGGGATTCATGGGTCATTTCCTCTACTTTAAGGGCCTATCTCATTTTTTATAGGGATGGTATGCATTATAATTTTTGGGTTGAATACTTTCAAGTCATCATATGTCCAAAAAATCACATCTTTATACATAGGCATAAATTTTTAAACTCTTTCATTTCAAAATTAGTAAAATCAATGCCAAAATTGACATTTTAAGACACATCGATAGATCATAATTTTATGTTATTGGATTGGTAGTCTATAAATTCTAGTCATTTGGGACTTTTAGTTGACTTATCCATGTCAAATATTCCCTCCAATGAAACCATGCCCTTTGGAATTTGGTTTTCTCTCAAATTCATGATCCATCACTATGACAATCACTACTCATGTGGTCATCTCTATCATTCTCATCTATGATATGTGCATAGAATACTCCAAAAATTTTCATCAATTGTGTGATATGTTGATAATTATCAAACACTGGGAAATTATAGATATTGTTTAGGACTAAGGGGAAATGTTATAAATCAATTAAGAACTATTTTATCTTGACATTTTTTAGGGTGTGATATTTATAGTTGATTTTGTTAAGGAATTTTTTATCTGATTATCCTTACAAGGAGCTGATATAACATTAAAATCATCAAATGTCTCAATTAATTCCCATGACATATGTTTGTACTTAATTAATGTATTTTTCACTAAAAATTACTTATAAATTGATTTATCACCAATTATGAATCCCAAAATACTCATAAGTTCATGACTTTATGTCTTAAAGTGAATTACAAGCCTAGAATAAGGGATTCATACTCAAAATTTATTGGTATAATGGAATAGCATCCTATAAGTGTCATTTACCTTGTGGATTAGCCAATATTATCCCATATCCCAAACCCTACTTGGAGTGGGCCTTGTCAAAATAAAAGAACCATAATCCTAAATCATCCATAATTTTACCCTATTAGTTATTGGTGGGTTCCATATAAGGGTATAAATACCTATGTTAGAATATAAAATGATTAATTTCTCATTTATGGAATTATACTTGATGATAATATGTTTCATCCTTAGTTTTATGTCTATTCAGATCTGGATGGTGACCCCTCTCCAAGGAAACCACATATGGGAGTATTTTGTGGCCATGTAGCCAATTAGAGTTTTGGATCAATATTGACTCAAAAAAATCTCATATACTTATATAATATCTACTAAATGGATGTCTATAAACTATTGGAACCTAGGTTATGATGTTACTTGCATGTGAAGTCTTAAAAACTCTCCCACTACCTTAACCTTGGATTCATCTATTTGAGTGATGATATTGTATGACATAATTGGGGTCAAGCCTAGTTTCCTACATAATTTCTCCACCATGACAATAGATTAAGATCTTGAATTGACCCAAAAATTATGAAAATTATTCCCTAATAGCATGATTGTGAAGATAAAGGAAGGAAATTTAACCTTTTTTATGGATTACTATTTAGTGTGTGTTTCCTTCTACTTTATTTAGACTAATTGCTTAGTTAGTGATTTCAAGAGTAGGTCACATGATTTAGGTTAGTTAAGGTAACATAATGTTGGATTTAATATTATTCATGTCTTATATTATGTTGTAACCAAATTTACCAAGGGTTGGTGGTGATTTTAAATTAATCCTTGGTCTCCACCTTTTTGGGTGGGGGGTCAATGTTTGCTTTCAGATTGGGGGTGTAGTTTCATTGTTAGGAGGGAAGGATGTTGTAAGGGTTTTTTTTATGTTTTAATACTGAACACATATTAATTTATTTGGTAATATTTTAAGTCATTAATCTCATTTGTTAACCCTTTATAGCTCATTTTACTCCTAACTTGGGAAGTTGAAGGTTTCAATTATTAAAGTAATGCTTAGAGATCTAGATGTACTCATAAATTTGGATGGGTTAATTAGGTCATGGTAGTTTTGAACTACCTCATGAAATTAAATGTCATTTTTTAAGATATAAAAGGCATTTAAAAACTAAATAAAATACAAATATTGAATTTGGGCCATTTTATACACCCTACATCAATTTGGTAGAGCGAGCTCACAAATGTTGATCTTAGGCAGTTTGTTTGGTGAAGGTTCTAGGATGTTGTTAAGATGATTAAAAAGATTATTATACATTTGGTAGGATAATTTTTGGTAATTATTTTACCCACTAGTGATTATGAATTGTCTCTCAATACATAAGAAGTTACTACTGATATTTTGGACCATCACATTATATAGCATCTAGTTCACTTTTGGAGGAATTTTAAGATTCATTTTGGACATTATTAACAGCATTGACCAATTTTTAGATATGAACCTAAGTTTTTTAATTTTTTTTATAGATTGAGGAATCCCAAGTGATTATTAATTTATACTTTCTTTAGTGTTAGCTAGTTTTTTATTAGTATAGGGTTTGACATCAGGATGTCTTGGTTATTTGGAACTAGGTTTATGGTTGGTAGGTTTGGGATGAAATTTAGGTTGGCTATGAACACTGAAGCTTCAAGATTTAGTTTATATGCTACCTTAATTTATTCAACATAGTCTAGTTTAAAATTCATAAATAGAAGGTATCTTTGCATGAAAACTAAAGTTCAAGGATGTAAGATAATATTATACTTTTTAAGTGCTAATTGGGCATTAGGCCTACATAATGTGGTTATGAAACTGTATATTTTTTGAAATATTGCATTAAAAGCTATAATTGACTCATTGTTTTCTCTGCTCATACTATAAATTTGTTAATAAAACATAATTTGGTTGATGACTTGTACAAATTAGGCCAATAAAGTGTTACTAAATTATTCCCATCTAGTGATGGAGTTATCAAGAAGGTTTAAAAACCAGTCATATGTGGCATATTATAAGGTAAATGGGAAGATCATATAGGATACATATTCAAGTTAAATTTAAAAAACTATCAAAGTTGTTTTATAATATTTTATTTTATCTTTAGTAGTGTGTCTTGCATGAGGTGTGAATCTTGGGAGGTACCTCTCCTAGTTTCAGGGTAGCTCATGAACATCCCCAACAATGTTGATAATTGATCTGAATAACCAAGCCATATTATTAAAGAGGTTAAGATTATGATATATGGGTGAGATAGGATAAATATAACATAGTTTAAAAATTATTATACTAGGCCTAGGTATCATATGTGTTTATATTTATGGGAATAAAAATGAACCCAAGACTAAATTAGACCTAGTGATACATGTAAGGGAATCTAGGCTGCCCTAAGGTTAAATGAAAACTTTGAGACTATGGTATTTAAATTTATTTTGAATCTTTTGGGTAAGCCATCCTTCTAGCACCAACTTTTTCCATGATGTTGATGTGTGTTTTATAAACACGTCTAGGTGATGAATGGGATGAATCCATCTCATTTTAGGGTTGTAGACACAACCAGGGAATAATTTATAGTTTATACTCTCCTATGTATCCTATTGGGAATAAATATATGTGGAAGCAAGTGATACCACACATAAAGACCCAACCTACACTAAAAACTCTACTTTATCTCAAGACCTTGCCAACTTTACTAGGTTGGATATTGATAATTACTTATGATTCTAAGTATAGGTTGAATAAAAGTGTTTTAAACTTTTAGGGTTTTACTTATGTAAATCTTATGTTTGATTAAAATATTAATTCACCTAAATCAGTGAAATAATGAGTATAAAATAACCACTAATTTATTACAAATTTTGACTAGCTTTGACTTTATAAAAATAGTAATAAATATATGAAAATAAAGACTTATCTAGAAAACAATAGATACTGATGATTTGAGCATTGGAAATTGAGATTGGAATAGGTTTGAGTGTCATCAAATAGATACTATATCATAACCCTTCCTGGATAGTAACACCACATTTGGATAGAGGTGTCATGTGGCTATAGTGTATTAATAATGGTGATAATGTCCTATGTGTAGGACTATTATAAACTTTTGGGTGCACTTATGTTTGTGCTTTTAGGTTATGTTCCTACATGCACGAAAGCTAGAATTTTGTATTCTACCTATAATAGATCATTTGTGATGAAAAACCTAATCCTCCTTATAATTAAGGCATGAGCTTAAAAGTATTTTCATTAGTATGATAGGCTAGACATCCTCAACAACCCATTGTGAGAAGAGTTTCCTACATACCAATACTTTGAGGAGGGATCAATATTGATGTAGTTACCCCCACCTAAGTTTCATTCCAAGTTCATGTGATGCTAGAATGATAGTGTCCTAGAGTCCCTTGAGTGTGCTTGAGATTGGAAATCTAGAAAATTTAAGCTTAAGACAACTGTAGATGGTAGTATGTAAAATTAGAGTATAATAGGGATCAATAACCTTGATTTTTATCAAATGGTTTCATGTTTGAATAGGTATTTTGTATCTAATTTCCATCTAGTGGAAAGAGGGATAAAATTCATGTATTTATAGTGTTTTATTGCTTGTGAAAATAATAAAATATGCTTAGGCTGACCTTAAGATGGTTTTAACTTTGAAAATATATATTTTAGGAAAGATAGGGTAAAGGAGATAGGATCAATTAAGGGAAACTAATGCTATGTAGATCTAGTGTCCTTAATGTAGTGCTAATGTCTAGCTAGTAAAATATTTGGCACAAAGGGATAGGATCAAGAAATGAGGGTCTAAAACTATGTTTAAACTAATTAGGGATGCCTACAGCCCACACAAAGGCTAGAAAAGTGTGATAATAAGATCTTAGATAGGTCTAGGGATAAGATAGGAATAAGTAGTCTCAATAAGCACTCTTAGGACTCAAGATAAAGGAAAAATAAATTTCCCCCATTTATGTCATAAATTCATCAAAGTGAAATGAATAGTACAAAGGAAAAATAAGTGTACTAGACTTACCTAGGAAGTGAATCCTATGAAGATGAGTCTGAATATGTGAAGCTGGTTTTGTGTATGTGAAGCTTGATCCAAAGCATGTCTTGAAAATGAAATATTCATGAATTGGTCCTTACTTAAGAGATATCAAAATCAAAAGACTATGATAAGAAGAGAAGTAATTGATTAAAAATGAGTAAAGAAATGGGAAAGAGGAAAGGAATGAATACAACTCATTGGGTACATGAACCAACACATGAAACTACTAATAACTTGTGTGTGTTCCTATATATAGTGATCAATCATTGAATATATTCGATTGAGTTGATAGCTTACTCAATCTTCATGTGTGGGTTGCTCAATAACTCAATCTAATTTTGACTCCAACATTTCCCACCCCTAATTGATGTATCATGACCTATGAATAGCTTGGATTGGATTGATAGCATGTCTACCCTCTCATGTGGGTGGATCAAGAACTCAAGTAGGTCATGAATCCATCATTTCTCACCCATGTGTAGTAGAACATCTAAAATTAAACTACATAAAGTACAAGAAATTTCTAAGTAAATCTAACTATGTATGTTGGTTTCATGGCCACTCAGGTACATTAAGTGGCTTTGTGCCACTCAAGAATGCCAACGACTATAGATGGAGTAAGGCATGAAATTGGTGATAACAAGGAATATGATGTAAAGTGTATATAATGTAGAGAATGGCATGGAATTTTCCATTCTATCTGATCAACCGGTGTGTAACTAAGTATATGGAAATGATGTGTTCCACATATTCCCCCAGCTCGGTATATGATTATATTGATTTTGGATAGAATTGTAATAACTCTATCTCAGTATCTAAACTGAATCTAGGAATGATCATGCCATACATGATGCCCCCAATCTGATAAAATGAATTTGAGCTAAGCTAATATGAATCTAAGTAAAATTTGAGCATATCTATTAAACGTGTACCTAAATCTATGAAAATATGTATTATAAATGGTGTACTATTTTTGCTAATCTGATTTGTCCTAAAATGAGGCTATTAGACAATAGTGCCACATCTTGGACTATATTTCCATTTAGTGCTAGTGTCCCTATTTGTGTGATAATGTATATATGATTTGAAATTTGTTTCACTATACTACTTTCTGAGTCATTGTTTTTCTTCTGTGTTTACATGTGTCTAATTTTCTAAAACTGAGCTTGTGTGCTAAAAAATGGTCTATGAATGTAATATAAAAGCCTGATATTTGTGAAAACACCTATGAATTCCCCCTCTTTTGATATTATTTTTTAATCTTATGTAATAACTAACCTCTAAAAACAAATCTCTATAAAATGTTTATTAGCTAAAGTATATATGATAATTGTGATAATCTAATATTATGTGTAAACATAACATCAAAATGTAAGATAATTTGACATAAGTATGTAATATAACATGTATTTCATTCCTAACATTTCACAATGGTGTCAATATATATGTAATCAATGTATATAACAAAAAATCTGAGTAGAATTAAGTAGCTACCTAAGGGGATGGGGCATGATGTCCATCAAAACACCTAAGAATTAAGTGTAGTTTCATGAGGTTCCTCATGGAATTGAAAATTGGTGTGTGCAAAAAGTAAATACAAGTGTCATAATCATGATTCATATAATAACGCATACATATATAACATATGAGGCATGTAAAATAGGCTAGGTTGGAATAATACAAGGTACATGGGTACATGTCACCAAATTTGAGAAAAGAAGACATACAAGGACATGTTCAAATGTACACATGAAAAAAATAAGCAAGTTGTATTAAAACCACATAGAAGTCCATGTTCAAATGTTTGCATATACAATCAGGAAAGCACACACAAGGACATTCCAAAGCATGCATATTGTCAATAAAATGGTGTAGAAATAAAATAATAATGGCATATTTAAATGCCCTCAAATAAAAGAAGCATAAAAATACATCCAAGTCTAAAAATATGAAATCTATAAATGAAAGAATGGATAAATGTAATACAAATTTATGTAAGAATAAGTATGTACATATATTTAGTCTAAAGTAGTAATAACTAGGAACCAAATTTATTATGAATAATAATGTTCAATATCTAGATATAACAATGCTAAAGTTGGAATGTACAGTATGCAAGGATATAACTTGGTGATAAAAATTGTATATAGGATGCCCCCAAGTAGGTGAATGTGTCAAGTGAATAACCATGAATCGATGTATATGTCCCCAGTGGGTAGATGATAATAAGTCTAGATTAATATAGTAGACTTAAGTCTATTATGCAATCTACAAGCACTCAATAAGAATAAGTGAAATATGTATGTATGATAAAACTAACTGTACTGAGATAGTTAGCATATATAGTGTCTATAAAATATAATAAATGTCAACATAAAAATGTAGACAATCTATAAATTTTGTGTTTTCTAATTAATATTTGAATTTTTTTTGTGTTTTTAAAATGTTGAATTATTTTTTTGTTTTCTAGATATAAGTTATCTACCAAAAAATGAAAATGAACTATGTATAAGGATAAAGAGAGAAGGAAAGTATGTACAAGAAGGGAGAAACCATACTAAACAATGAGTCTCATGGCAGACTCATTATCACTTTAACCTATGTAAAATAAGAGAAATATGATCATGCATGATGTGTGAAAGGGAAACTATTATCCCATAATTTGTTCTACTAAGTAATATGTATCTGTATCTACCTATGTATTGGTGCTAGGAATTTGTGTCACTAATTGTGGTATGTTGTGAACTATAAGGATCTTAGGAACCCATTTGGTAGAATAAGCTGTAGGTAATATTCGTGCCCTATGATGAGAACCCCTAGAACCCAATAATACTAATCTAAAAAAATTGAGTGGAGGAAGGCCCTTTAGAATATGTGACATATCTCTTACACAAGGGTTTCTCTAATAATGGTTTTTTATGTGAAAGTATGCATATGTGTCATTATTATAGGATTAGACCTCACTTGTATTAGTGGCTTTACTAAAGTATATGATGTATCAATAATAACTATGCTATGATCTATAATTGATAACTATGTTATAACTGGTAACTATGTTGGAGCTATAACTGGTGATTGTGTTATAACTACCTATGGTATAGGTAGATGATACTCATATGGGAGATCCTCAACTTTGACCACCTAATTTATGTGTATGTATTTCAATAATATATGAATTATAGATGGGATGGTTCATATTTGATGTAACCATTGCCTACCCAATAACATATCAAACATACCTGCACTAGGTACTATTAAGAATCAAGTGGATATATGTATTGGTCCAACCTATAATAGAAGCACAATATTCCTGATGGATCTCTAAACATGACCATTAAAATCAATAATAATTATATATGTGTGGAATATATCTTACTCTAATTACCCAAAATGTTGTAAAGTGTCATAATGCACATGCTAATGTTTGACATAACACTATGGATAGGATGATGATCTATGTTTGCTTGTATAAAGAGTGCATGCAAATATGTATCATCATCAACAATATCCTATTTTTAGAAGGTGATGAGTGGTCTATGTAGAACTATATTATGTTACATGCCAATGATTTTGTGCAATGGGTGTGCCTCCACTGTAATAATATGATATGAAGTTGGTGGTGGATGTGCCTGATATGTGTAGTGAACACTTGATGTATTCCCTATCTCATTTACTATGTGCTTTGGAAATGGATCTAAGAATATATTTAATTATTAGATTTTATTTGTTATACTTTTGGTGTCTTTGTGGGTGTGACCACATCAATAATGTTAGCCTTAATAAAATCTTGTATCTTATGTTTTAGGCCTATGTATTTGTTTTTTGTATGGCTTGGTGTCCCATGATACTCATATAATGAATTGAAATCATAGTTCTTTGGAATAGGTTGTGTTATATCAAATGATTTAATGGGATGGATAGTTAATAAATTCCATTCAAAGAGCTAATGTAGAACCCATCTTGGTGACTCTAAAAGGTTGGTGAAGATTTGGCACTAAGGAGCAGATAAAACCAATCTAGGAGATGACTCTAAAGATGCATTAACTATGTCCTTTTGATCACTCTTGTTATTGATGCACCTTACCTTATATGGAGGATTATTTGAATTATCATTAGTTGATTCAAATCCATTAGTATAATTTAGTTTACCCATTGATAAAATCCTGACCTCTCTTTTATTGTGTGTCACAAATATGTGAATGTAGGAAACTTATTAAAAAATATTGCATTATGTAAGGCTGGTAAAAGACTCTATTTGAATATGTTATAAAGATATTTGTTTTCCATGTGACTAGTCAATTTAGATAATATAGTCTTGTATCATAAGATGTATTTTATGATAGGTTCATTTGAATTTTATTTCAACTATGCAATTTGGGCATATGAGATCTCGTCACTGATATTGATGGTGAAGTGTGATCAAAACATGTCTATCAAAGGATTAAATGTTGTGATATATTTATTTGATAAGTCATAAAATCATTTTAAGGCATAATACTTTAAACTTCACGTAAACAACTTCATGAGAAGTCAATCATTAGACACATAGTCTAAACATGTTATATGAACAACTCTGAGATGGTGCTATGGGTCACCCTTTCCATCATATAATGCAAGCTTAGGTGCCATGAATCTAGATGGAAATGGATTTTCCACTATGTGGTGTGCCAAAGGTGTATATAAGAGAATATTAGAATCCAAGGCATGTAATGGCCTAGTGGTTAACTTCTTAAGATGTAACACCTTAGACTATAGAGTATGAAATTCGTGTATAAGGGATTGTAAATATGGAGTATAAGAACTAGCCATAAGAGGTGTAGCTATTACTCAAGGTTTTTTTATAACAATTTTAGGTTGCATTGTGCTGAGCCTATTATAGGTGTAATAATATTATTAGCTGGGGGAGTTGAAGATTAACCATTGTTTGATTTGTTCTTAATTTCCAACATGGCTTATAATATTTGTGGATGATCAAGGGGATATTCCATAATTCTATCTCTAAAGCTCTGTAATATCTCATTTATATTGACAATCATGTTATCATTGTTAAGTGGAGGGAGAGTGTCCCAAGTTTTAATTTATATATCATCTTGTTCTTGATTATATTGTTCATATTTGGATGCATTATCATTGAAATACACATAATCAAGGTGTGAAATATCAATAACTAGAGCTATAATAGGTCCCTTATCCATTTTATAAGCTCTATTGGTAGGAATATGAATATGCTCTATAGGATTACTGCCTAGTCTAGCATTTCTTCGTAAGGGAAGAGAGATTTTTTAGATTTCATATAGTAAAAAAATTGGAATAGAGATACTAAAATAGAATATATGAAATATAAAAAATTGAAAGTAGATAATTAAAATAAGATAAAGAAGGATAAAAAACCTAGAAACATCTAGGGTTAGGGTTTGAGAAATATTCTAAGTCAGGTTCACCAAATGTTTTAACCTTTTATGGTTTTAATTATGTAAATATTATGTTTGATTAAAGGGTTGATTAGTCTAAATCATTGAAATAATATGCATAAAATAACCACTAATTTGTTACAAATTTTGACTAGCTTTGAATTTCTTAAAATAGTAATAAATATGTGCAAATAAAGACTTATATGGAAAATACCTAATGGAGATGACTCGAGTGATAAAAACTAAGATTATAATAGGTTTGAGTGTCATTAAGTGGCTCCTTGTATCAAAACCCCTCCTATACAATAGTGCCAAATTTGGATAGAGGTACAATGTGGCTCTAGTGTCTTGATAATGGTACTAATGTCCTCTATGTAGGACTATCTTGAACTTTTGGGTATATCTATGTTTTTGTTTTAGGGTTATATTATTGTGCACATGAAGTATAATTTTTTTTATCATGCTTGTAATAACTAATTTAAATTTTTGTATCATGCTTGTAATAACTAATTTATGATGCAAACCCTAATCCTCCTTGTAAGGAATGTAATTAAAAGTGTTTTTGTTATTAGGATAGGCTAGACATCCTCAACACCTCATTATGAAGAGAGTTTCTTACATACCAATATTGTGAAGAGGTATCAAGCCCAATGTATCTGTCCCCACATAAGTGTTGGTGCAAGTGAAAATTATGCTATAATGATAGTGGAATTGAGTGCCTTCAGTGTGCTTAAGATTGTAAATCTAGAAAATTTGAGCTTAGGGTAGATGTAGATGGTAGTATGCAGAAGTAGGGAAGAATAAAAATTAATAATCTTGATTTTTTTTAACTTGTTTTGTGTTTGAATAGGTATTTTGCATCTAATTTCCATATAGTGGGTAAAGGTATAAAATTCATGTATTTATAGTGTTATTATTATGTGGATAATAAAAAATGCTTAGGCCATCCTTAGGAGGGTTTTACCTTTGAAAATATATTCATTCAAGAAATATAGGGTAAAACACATAGGCACCATTTTGGGGACACTAACACCATGTGGCTCTAGTGTCCTTAACATGGTGATAATGTCCAAATAACATAATATTTGACATGAGGGGCCAAGATTAGGAAATGAAGGTTTGAGACTACATTTAAGCTAACTAAGTATGCCTGTGGCTTGTACAAAGGCTAGACAATTATGATAATATGTTTTAAGATAAGTCTAGGGATAAGATAGGAATAGGTAGTCTTATTTATCTCTATTATCACTCATATACCACTTTTATGTGATTACAAAAAGAAACATAAAAATAGGGTAAGGGTAAAGCAGAGAAGGGGGCTCTTAGATTTTATGGGATGACAATGTTTACATGGAATACTATTGAATATGGCTAGAACTTACCAATGACTACTGGTTTTATTTGGGTTTAAACTAGGTAATCATGGTAGGGAATATATGGAAAGGTTTATAATTTACATACTCTTTCCATTTCATCTTAACATGAACCAATATAGAAAATAGTTAGCACAAAACTTTCATCTATAATAACTAGTTTTATCATAATCAATGACATACAACTACTAAGGTTATTATTTTAATCAACCTTACTAAATCCATATGAATAATAAAAATTTATACCATAATCCAAGAAAATTATTAAAATCTACCACATGCATGTTAATAACTGAGGAAGGATTTCACTAAAAATAAATACAAATTGTCCATGAGAATTCTTAAGAATTTATGAACATATCTACTTGAGTGTTACTGTAAAAAATCCATCACCTTACAATGTTTTGAAATATTATCTTATAGTGCATAAGATGAGACTCATCATATAAGAGAACAAGCTCACACTCATATCCATAATGAAATTTTTTATTACAAATACAATCATGAACATAAAAGATAAAATTACAAGAGTGAGCATGTAATATACAAATATAATGGAATATACACAGACCTTTTTGGTACATAATTCCATTTTATTTAGCTAGTAATCATTATGTAGTGCTTCCACATAATTTTTTTTGGAATTATTGTTCTACCAAGACCTTGATAATTAATTTATAATCATGGTCTATCTTAAGGATGTTAATAGGGGGTCACATAATGACATATCTACATGTCAAGAGATCTATGTGGTTCTTATAAAGGGCCTAGAAGATTATTTTTACCATACTTAATTTTTTTTTTCTTTCATTGGCATGGGTGTCTAGGTTTAAAACTACATGTGTTCTTTCTTTATATTATCTTGAATTATTTGAGGTGCATGTAAAATTCATCCTCTATGATGATTGCCCCATCTTGATATAAAAATACCATTATGCTTAGCTCTTTGAAATAGACCAATATCATTTATTTATTATCTTCTAATGCCATCATAGTGGCCTTTATGTCCCTCGACCATTCTAATGGGTTTTGTTTTTACTCCTTCATTTAACCAACCTATGTTGGTGTCAATTCTTACCAAGGCCACTGTCTAAGGCTATTTACAGTAAGGTACTTATTTGTTTTAACTAGAATTATTTTTTTTTTTGGGGGGGGGGGGTGGGTTGATGTTATACTAACCTAATTTCCATTCCTAAGAATATAAACTAATGATAAAAATAAACACTCTTGTAGGAAATGCAAACAAACCAAAATGTGTTGAATTAAATAATCTGAAAGCAATCACACAATGCTTCAAAATAAACTCACTAAAACCAAATCTTAAATCCACACTTAAAAAATGAAAGCTATAAGAATTAATGAAATGATAAATGATTATGAAAATCTGAAAGTAAAAACATAAGTATTTATTATATCCTACAAGTTATAAATTTAATCACACAAAACACACACACAACACACATATCAATTTTAATTAAAACAAACAAGAAATAAACTTTATAAATACCAAAATAAAGTTTCCTATTTCCTTGGGGGATTGGGACCTTACTCACCCTTGGATTCAAGTTTAAATCAACTCAGTCTTAAAATGCTATCTCAACACATGTATTGAAAGAGTAAAATACTATGAGTATTCTTGTATTAAAAAAAACCAAAATTACAATATCTATGTGTGTTTATATGTCTCCAGATCCAACATGGATCTATCTTTTTATTCTATGTAAAAGAAACTATCCTAGAAATCAGGCAACAACTCAACTAACTTATAACAATAAGATATTTTAGAGAGATTGGGAGAGAGCCAAAATAGAGAAAATGTTGCAATAAGATCTACATGGAATCAGAAAGATCCACATGAGATTATAATGTATATAATTAGCTATATCTAACTACCAGATTTGTACATATAATATATGCATATCCTCTAACTTTAGAGTTACATCCTAACATGACAACCTCCATAAATGAAAGACCATACAGAAATAAGAATCTATACATGTATAAAAAATAATTATAAAAAAAGTCTTTAGATCATCATGGAGAAGGTGGAAAAGATTATTGAATAATTTGAAACATGTTATGACCAAATCTAGATTGAACTATGATAATCTATAGTAAAACTATGGTAATCCATAGTCAACTATTATAATTCATAGCTAACTAGTAGAATCCATAGCTGAATGATGTAATATATAATTGGATGATAGAATCTGTAGCTAATTGATAGAATTCATATCTATGCTTCAAATGATCATTTCTATGTCTTGGAACATCCTTCTCTTCATGTGATCTTTTCAAAACTCTTATTAGATGTTATTATGCCTGTACATATCAAAATGTGAAGACTAAACATGTAAATGGTCTAGAAACATCATGCAATGAAAGATAACTTAGACTCACATGCAATTAAAGAGATAAAAACATCTACTTTCTACCTTAGGATAGTTCTCAAACCTAAGACTACATGTAATTATCAATCAAATGATATGTTTAATGCTATGAATGAAGGCATATCATGGAAATAATGAGTCATAATGTGGACTCATCATTTCCCCCACACCTTACCTTTTACAACTCCCATTGCAAACTAATTCTATCTATCTTCATAAGTATGAACCATTTTCTATAGCTTGAGACTCAGATCATAGATATAATATAAATATTTAAATATCCTTCTATGGTGAAGAGTAAATCCCATATCCCTCTTTACAAAGTGGATCCAAATAGCAAACTGCTCATCAAATTGGGGTCTCATATTTTTTCATTGAGACATAGGGGAGAGTAATAAGGGAGGTCTGAATCTTATCCCTATCCAAGGTTTTTTTCCATCCCCTTGAATAACATCAGTGATTATTTTAATGACAACCTTAGCCCTTCTAATATTTCATTAGATAGTGGTAGGATACAAAACTTTTATTCATCTTAAGGTGACTGGTAACATATGTCAATGTTGTCTATAATCAATCACCACTTGGTCAAAGAAGTGATAAACAAACAATTCAAAATTATTGAGGCCATCTTGAAAAGTATAGAGATAATAGTCATGGATCCCAGGTTGTTGATATAAAATTTTGAATTTCTCCAATATTTGTTATGCATCATTGAACTGGGATCTAATGCATATACCAACATCCATTGCAGTGTTTGTATGATCATCATATCTATCATGCCATGCAATCTAATTCCTATATGTAGAAAGAAGATCCATCAACTATAATTCTCCCACAAAAAAATTCACCAATAAATTATTTGTGTTCCCCAAAATGATGTCACACAATTAGAATTCATATAAAAAATCTTGCATATTAGGGGTACTATTCTAAAAAACTATCATAAAGTAATTACTTGTATTAATTTAATGGGGTAAACCATAATAAATTTTCAATAACTACCATCTAACAAATTTCTAATGCAAGAATAGACTGTATGAAGAGGAAGGGACCCTACAAGCTAATAATTTTTCACCAAGTTGACAAGAGAATTGAAGGGTTTTTTTAGCTTGTTCTTCTTTCTACTTTGCCTATGTAAATTCCTCTTAAAATTGTTGTTTTTCTTTATCCAAGAAGGTGGTTTTCCCTCTTCAACTCCTTAAGCTCAAAACAAACTTGTTCCCATTGGTTTCTTACATCAGGAATAGACATAATGGTTTGAAAACCCTATTCTTTCATGATTTGAGGAGGTAAATTGAATGAACTAGAACCTATATGAGCTTTTAATCTAGAATTATCTTGTTTAGACTTTAGAAGACGTTTTTCAAAGAAATATTGTCTTCCTCAAGTGTTTTAGTATAGCTTCAAAAATCAATAATATCATTTTTTTATTCATATGATTTCTTCAAAGACTAAATTTTAATGCTCTATATTTGTTTCATTAGAAGATAAATCACAAAATCCTTATTCTGGGATGAAGAGATTAACTTGACAATGTCTTCTACATTTTGGTTAACTATGGCCTTTAATTGGGATATTATAAAGCATGCTTCAATTCCACATCATATTCTTCTTTGGAAGGTTGAGCTTATTCTTAAGTCATCAGAGCCTTTCCTTTGTCTATTAATTTTTGTGTGGAGGGAGTAAGAACATCCTTAGGAATAGTTTTTACAAAATCATCCTATGGAAGAGGGGCTTCTACTTCCTCTCTATCTTTTACCTCATTAGCAGTGGTAGTAGTGTCCTATCTTAGACTATATAGGGTTTTTGGAGCTATATTTTCATCACATTAATAGCCAATGTTAATTTTATTCTTCTCTTCTGAGGGAAAGAAATAATTCATGCTTGTTAGGTTCTTTGAGGTATAGCCTATGAAATAGGGTCTACTGATGATTCATCTTCAATGATTTGGATAGGTGCCTATATAAGATCAATTTGGGGAGATTGCATAGGATTCTTGGTGGAAGATCTAAGCCTTAATTTTCTACTTGGTTGAGGTAGTGAAATCACATTAAGAGGAATTAGGGGTTTAAGTGTACTAGATCTGATTGTGGATCATGTACTTTGAGTGGATTTAAAAATAATTAATTTAAAGGGTAAAGCCCTAGAACTTGAGGTATGAGGCCCTAGAGGGATTTTCCTATCGAGTCAAGGGTTTTTTCTATTTTTACCATCATGGAATGCAATCTAAGCTTTTGTGCCATTTTCTTATTATAGAAAATGGTGTTAGATGATCAACTAAATTAAGCCATGGTAATGGATAACAATGGGTTTTGGGGGTGTCTCATGGCTATGACTTGAATGGATCCTAATAAGAATGAGGGAAAATTAATTTGGTTTTGGGGTTATTACGTACCATATATTAGATTTATTAACATTCTCATGACAATGCAACTTAGGACAATACATTGACCCTCACATGTTAGGTATTTTATAATCTAGAAAGATATAGACCTCTAAGGTTCAGAAAAATAATCCCTGATGATGCCTTTGATCTTGCCTTTGAAATATTAGACATATAATAGCACTAGTTATCCTTCACTACTAAAAATTCAAATGAGGTCACTAAAGGAAGATTTTCTTGCAATTCTTTCCCCCTCATCTGAAACTCTAGATAGATAACCAATAACTTAAGTAGAAAATATAATTTACACACCTTGAATAATAGAGAATTCTATTTTAAAATGGAGGATGAAATTGATAACAAGTACCTCATCAAAACCCTATAATTTTAAGATAAATTCAAGCCATCCTATTGCATCAAATACTTTCTTCTTTGACTCATCTCTTAAAAGATCATTTACAGTCTCTAGTTTGGACTTTTTATTTTGCCCCATCTCGAGTTCTAATGTTGCACAAGACATAGTAAACCCATATCTCTATTTGTAAAATAAATATAATTCATTTGGAAACAAATGGATAACAATAATATCTCTTTTGGTTATTTATTGTGGACAAAACTTGGAGCCTTTAAGCGTATAAAATAATTATGAAAATGCCAATTGAAATAATAATGATTAGATATGTTTCCCCTTTTTATTAATTTATAATTTTTCTAGTGCCAAATCTTATGCAATTTCTTTACCCACATGAATGTAATATGATGACAAGGACAATTCATCATAAAGTGGCTTATATATTGAGAGTCATATCATGCAATTAAGTATTCACAACGTGACTTTTTGAAAATATCCTTTGTTGACATGATGGGAATATTCTCTTTATAACAATTTATAGGATTTTTTTCCAAAGATTTGAGTATATTCATGGAAAATCATAAATTTAAAACTATCATTTAGTATAATAATATATACTATACCTTAAAAACCATGATATTGTCCTTGTTTGACTTCTTCACCTATTCTAATAAAGAAAATTGCATGCATTAGTTATGAGGAATAGTAAAAAAAATAATAACACCAAATTTTATTGCTTTGGAACAAGGAGAATCAATTATGACTCTCTAAATTTTTAAACTCACTTTTCTAATTTTTTTTAGTTTTTTCTCTTGACAAGCCATTTACTAGTTTTCTGATCAAGGCTCATCATGTAGTACATGAACAACTAACAAGCTAGTTTTCTAGTGATGACTGTCAACAACATCCCTAGGGATTTTCATTATTGAATTTTATTTTATTTTTAGTTATTTTTATTTTTATTTTTTTATTTTTAGAGAAGAGGTGGACCCTCTTCCTTTATTCAAGCCATTTTGTCTTCAAGGATCAATAGCTATGAAAGATTTGAGTTTTTCTATGGTGCCAAACTCATTTTATACCAACTGAATGAATTCTTCTTTACTAGAAGGATTTTGGTACAACTTTAGCTAATGTCTATTAATAAGAAGTGTATTTTTATTACCATCTATGGGTAGTAATTTTACTCAACCATTATAAAAAATCTTTTCTATCTAAAATAGCCCTAACCATCTAATTCTTAAATTACCTTTGAATTGTTGATACTTGAAATCATACAAAAGTGCCCAATCTCCTTTTTTGAACTATCTTTATTTTATGTGCAAATCATGCCATTATTTCCTCTGGTATTGCTTCATCTCTATCTACTGTAAAGCTTATGTCCTTATCTCATCTAACTCATTTACTTGTAGAAGTCTCTCTCTCTCTCTCTCTCTCTCTCTCTCTCTCTCTCTCTCTCTCTCTCTCTCTCTCTCTCTCTCTCTCTCTCTCTCTCTCTCTCCCCCCTCCCCCCCCCCCTCTTGTGCTTCATCCAAGTCTATTCTTACTTCTATTTTAGTCCTTAAAGTTTACATCTCAAATTTAATTGAAAGGAGAGGTTTATTACCAAATACAAAATCATATGGTGAAAAACTAGTTGTGGTATTCCATGTGGCATTATATGTCCATACAACTTTTGGAAGTTTGGATGTCAAATTATTTTTACTGCTACTATCTTGGTAAGGATATTCTCTAATTATCCATTAGTACCTATACCTATCCATTTTTTGAGGGTGGTATGGAGAAGACTTTATATGGTTAACTTGATGAATATATGTTAATGCTTGGATCATATTGGGCATGAACTAAGGTCCCTAATCAGACACTATCTCTCTTGGTACTCTATAACACTACATGATCTTAGAATATAGGAAGTCTACTTTTTCCTCTTCTCTTCTAAAGGAAAGATCTTATACTTTGGTCCATTTGGTCACATAATCCATACATACCAACAAGTATTCTTTACCTTTTGAAGGTTGATCTATGGGCCCAACAAAGTCCATGCCCCACTTCTTAAAATGTTCTATAACTACTTGAGGATGAAGGGGAATCTTAGAAGATAATGTATGTTTCCCCATTCTCTAACATGGATCACATTTCCAAACATATGACTTGACTTACTTATGAAGAGTTGGCTAAATTTAACCAGTTCCAAGGATCTTATGTATTATCCTTTTAATTGAATAGTGTCCTCTAGTAGGTTCATCATGAAAATCATGAATTATGTCATACATTTCATTTTACTTTACAAAAATATGGAAAACATGATTAGGTCAAAGTTTAAAAAATATACCATTAATCCATTTATAACAAGAACTAACTTTAATCAAATGTTTCTTTTCCTTTTTGGTAAACTAAAAAGGAAACTACCCTATTGCCAAAAAGTTTGCTATATCAGCAAACCAAGGTGATTGTTCTCTAATAACAAATAGTTGTTCATCTATAAAATTATCTTCTACATCTTATTATTCATCTACATTGTTTAATATAGAAATAAAATCAACAACAACATTGAATTTACTTGGTTTATCAATAATTATTACATCAAATTACTGTAACAATAATAACTACCTGATAATTCTTCTTCCTATGACTAGCTTATTCATAAAATACCTAATAGTTACATGATTATTATATATAAAATTTTATAATCAGTAATGTATTTTCTAAATTTATTTATGGCATAAATTACAACAAAGAATTATTTATCAGTGGTTCTATAATTTTTTTAGTCGAAGTCAAATTTTTGCTAATGTAGTATATGGCATACATCTATCCATCTTCATCTTTTTATCCCAAAATAGATATTATAGCATGATTAGGTGAATAAGTATAAATATGGAAGGGTTGTGACTAATTAGGTCCTCTTAGGATTGGTTTAGCACTCATATTTTCCTTGATGGTTTCAAAGGCTTTTAGGTAGTTTGAATTCTAGACAAACTCACTCTCTTTTGTCAGTAAAGCAAACATTGGAGCAACAATCATGTTGAAATCTTCTATAAACCTTTTTAGTATCTTACATGGCCTAAGAATCTCTTAATATTAGTCTGATTTTGAGGAATAGGTAAGTTTGAAATGACTACAAGTTTCTTTGGATCTACTTGAATTGCTTTTATAGAAATATGATATCCTAAAACTATACATTATTCTACCATGATCAAACACTTTTCATAACTTAAGGACAAATGGTGATCCTCACATATTTTTAGTACCTTTATAATATTTGTCAAAATTTCATCAAATGACTCTATGAATAGTAAAATCATTCATGTAAACCTCCACACAGTCATTGGTCAAATCTAAAAAAATTGCTAAGATTGCTCATTGGAAAGGGTAGGTGCATTACATAAACCAAAGGTCAAGAATATATACAAAAATATTCCCTAGTGAAAAATGAATTTGTTTTATCTTGGTATTCAGGTGCCACTTATATCTAGTTGTATTCACTAAAGCCATCCACGAAATAAAAATATCTTTTCCCTACTAAGTTGTCAAGTACTTAGTCAATAAAAGGTAAAGGGAAATAATATCCCATGGTTTCTTTATTCAATTACCTAAGGTGTGAAAATACTCTCCATTTACCATTTTTATGGGAACAATAACCAATGGAGAGACCCATTGGCTATAAAAAATAGGATAAATGAATCCCACTTCTAACAACTTTTCAATTTTAATTTTCATAATATCTCTTAAGGTAGGATTAATTATTCTTTGGGATTGCCTTAATAGTTTAATTTTATCTATGTAGATATGGTTTGTCCATACAATTGGATGGATTCCCTTCATGTCTTAATAGTCCCAAGCAAAATCTTTAGTATGGTCTTTGAGTACATCAAAGACTTTTACTTGTTGATCATCTGTTAACCAACTATTTATGTTGAGTATCTTCCCTAGTGATACTATGATTTGTTTAGTACCTATATGGGAAAAATATATTTGTTTTAATTCACTCATCAATAAGTTGAGAGGAAAAGAAGGTGGTAATAATGTATGGAATGTGATAGTATCTTTGACAAATTTATCTCCTATAAGAACCACTCTAGCTAAAGGATAATGGAAGGCTATTAAGAATGAATATTGACTTTCATGTGCCCACTATATAAAACTATTTTGAATGTAATTATGGTCATACAACATGTTGGAAGTGGTGAAAAAATGTGGGTGATCATAAGGATAGGAAATACCACCATGAAAGGATCTTCTATAAAAATCCATGGATGGACTGCCAAGATCTATAGTTGGACTATCAAGATCTATAGCTGGACTAACAAAATCTGTAGCTAGACTATTAAGATCCATAATAGTTTTGATACTTATTAATAACTCATCCTCTAAGTTTTCCACATGATCAATGATTGTAACCATATCTAGAGAGGAGATACTATCACATTTTTTTTAGGTTGATCTACCCACAATTGTCTGATAGGATTGATTGATGATTAGGTAGGTGGATATAAAGAAATACATTTTGATATAAGACCATTTGAGATGGTCATATCTCTTAATCTATAATCAATCGATGTTGTTACAGTTGCTAACCAAGGTCTTCCTAGAATCAATGGGCATCTAATTTGTTTATTTTTGGGTTAGAGGATAATAAAGTCAATAAGGTATTCCTATAACTCTATAGTTAATGTTTTATCCTCATTAACACCTTTTGGTTTGGTATTAGAATGATCTACCATCTGTATGATTGTGGTAATGAGTTGCATATATTTCAAAGGGATATTTTGCATGGTGTCTGTGGTAATTACATTAATAATAGCTCCCAAATCGACTAA
Organism: Torreya grandis; assembly: GCA_037957365.1. Lineage (NCBI taxonomy): Eukaryota > Viridiplantae > Streptophyta > Pinopsida > Cupressales > Taxaceae > Torreya > Torreya grandis. The sequence goes on from JARHVA010005803.1 coordinate 92,436, forward strand.
TAAATTTGGTATCTCCTACTTTCTAATCTTTATAAAAATGACAGGACTTCTTATGTCCCCATATTTGGGAAAAATTATCTTACCTACTAATAAATTAACAAACTTGACATCTACCTTTATTATTTTAGGATATTTTCATTTTTTACTGGGTGTCTTACTCAAAATTTTGATCACCCTATTTTGTTCTAGAATGTCCCTAATGGTTTGCAATAATGGTATATCTATGTTGACTTTCCTAAGTTATTGAATTAATTTAGATTCCTTATTATCTTCCACTTCCTTCAATAATTCTAGAAAAGGAATAGATGGAGGAGTTATGATGACATCCTCTATTTTTCTAGATTTCTCTCTTGAGTCCTCTTCTTTCTCTGGTTGAGTCTGTGAACTTGTTTTTTCTTGAGGTGCTTATATAATGATGATCTAAGGTTCTTGTAACATTTTTCATGACTGGAGATGTATGTTTACACATTCAATAGCACCTACCCCTATGATTTTAAATTATTCACTTACATAAACCTATCTATTTTTTGGATTTACCACTAGCTGAGTAGGTAGCTAAGGATGGTTTACTTGTTCTATATGGATTACTTTGTTTCCTTGAGTAGCCATTAATGTTTGCTATTGTTTTGGATACCTTATTTATTGTTATTAGTTATAATTTGAACTATGATTCTAATGTTTATTTTTCCATGGTTGCTAGAAACTTTGGGGTATCCAAGTTTGTTGAAAAGATTGGGGCATCACCCATCATTATGGCATCCATTCTTGGGTGGCCAATGGTGGTACTGCCCACACTTGTGGAGGTGCATGCCATTATGAAAAAAAAATATTTGAGCCAAACTATTGTGGTTGATTTTTTTTGAAAGGTATTTATTTATATCTAAACATAGTTGATTTATTCTATGGTTTGTGCATTGTTTTTGAACTGGTTCTTAAGAGTAGAAAGGTGACTACAATTGTTTGTGTCATGATCTTAAGCATCACATATTCCATAGATTTTTATTTTATCTAGAGGATAGTCCTTAAATGCATGTTTTAATCTACACTTTGGATAATATATTTATAGTGGTTTGATGTTAGATTTAGCCTTATCTTGTAATCCATCTAGTTTTGAATTTAGTTGAACCAATATGTCTATTTTAAAGTTTTCTAGTTCTTCCATGAGTTAGCTTACATCATTAGATTTCACTAGTTTCCCTCTTCTACTACTAGGTTTTGTCCTAGATTAGTTGGTACATAAACATGTGATCTCTTGGAAGTATAATTTGGTAATATCTCCCTTCCCCATGATATTTAAGGAATCCCTAGAGGAGTCATCCAATCCTTTAAGGAAAACAATTTTGATCACTTCCTCAAACAAATCATAACCACATCTGTTGTGGGTAAAATCAAACTGATCTAAGAAATCTCAAAGGTTTTCATCTTCAATTTATTTAATTTTGAAAAATTCTTCTTTTTTATCCTTGAAATTTCATTAATATTGATATTTTTTTAGGAATACTATTTCCATTTCTCTCCAAGTGCTAATAGATTTCCTTGTTAGTCCCATGAACCACCTCATTGCTCCTTCCATCAGAGTAGAAAGAAAGAGATTCGAATTTTGGTTGTCTAAAGTGTAATCATAAGTCTAGCATAGGAATTTAAACTCAAAAATAAATTGGTCTAGGTCTTCAGTGGACATACCTCTGAAGGTAGGTAGAATAGATGGAGAAATATTTTTCATTGTTATTTGATCATCACTGTCAAAGATAATAGGATAAGATAATGTCTTCTCGAGAGGATTCCTATGATGGTTTTATACATGGCCTATATTTTCTCCCATTGCAAGTAAAGTTATATTAAGAGGAGGGGATTTTGGTTATTTAGTGTCAAAAAGCTTAGCTCTTGTAAAGGAAGATTCTTCTAGATCCCTGGAGGTACTTTTTAAAGATCCACTTATTTATTTTTGTGAAATTTCTATCTTTTCTAAAAATTCTTTGATTATTTCTTGTAAAGGATTAGGATCTTTTAAACAAACCTTCCTTGTGAATTCCTTTACCTACTCATATACTTGTATTTGATACTAGAGTAATTTTATTCTATTTTTTATTTTTTTTAATATTTTGAATTTTATTCTGAGTGTTTATGTTACTAACACTTTTAAAGGAGTCTTCGGTAATGACACCAAAAATTATGGGTTTCATTGTTACCCCTTCATTTAACTAATGTATGTTGGTGCCACTAATTTATAGAGATAAAATCATCTAATGTATACCTTAGGCTAGTTCTAAACCCTAAGCCTACATGCAATGCTCAATCAAATGACATGTTTAAGGCTATGAAGGAAGGCATATCATGGAAATAATGAGTCATAAGTGGACTCATCACATTCCTATAATGAATTATTCATATCACTATGAAAGTATGATATATGTTGAGGTCAAACAATGGCATGCTATTCAACTAAAGGAACATTCGCTTCTTAATCATAACTACCATCTTCCTCATTTTATTTTCCATTTTGATTATTTGATCCAAATATACTTATACTTTGTGATAAATCACCATGATCTTGGTTAAAGCCTCAACTATCTTTGTTAAAACATGACACAAATTAGATAAGGTCTCATCTACTTTTCTAATCAAGTTTGCTAGCAAGGTCATCCTCACTTGGGAATCTAGAGTTATGACCTAGCTCCTAATTTCCTCCATCAACTTATTTTTCATCTCATGGGTGGATCTCATTATCGAGACACAATCTCATTTATTTATTCCTCTTGTGATCTAGGAATTTGACTTAAGAGAGTATGGTTAGTATGGTGTTATTTTCAAAATGAAAACAAAATGAAAGAAACACACTAATTAGTATAACATCTCTAGTCCTAGACACTAGGGAGAACTTAGTTAAAAAACATGAATAAAACACACAACTAAAATGCAAAATAAACCTTCTTTTACCTTTCTTGGATGCTCTAAAATGCTTGTTGTAGTGCCTTGATTAACTTGTGCTCATGAAGTCCTTGGTAATGGAAGCTTGGCTACCTCCATATCTCCTTCACACCTTTTTCATGTGGCTTAGCTTGGAATCAATTTGTCATGGTAACACTAGTTACTTGAAGCTTTTGGAACCATTTGTGCATTATAAATTTGCATAATCAAGACTTGTCCTTTTATAAATAAGCTAGATAAAATTGAATGGTATAACTATGTTTTAGATAAAGGACCGTAAAAGTACCCTTGAATTGGTCTAAAAAACTAGGAAAAAATTTGAATTCTATGCAAGAGGGTCTATGAAATAATACTTGAAATGTTTTGGGTAGTGCAAAAATGCTACACTACCCAAAAGGTGTGACAAAAAAAATTGTTTCAAAAACTCTCTAAGGCAAAGACAATTTCCCATAATTTAGATAACATAACACTACTTTTCTTGACTCAAAATGTTGTGGTGTATAGACTCAAAGTGCAAGTGTTTAGCATAAAATGGCTTAAGTTTATCAAGTGGTGATAATGATCTTGAGTCTAAAAATGACCTTCAACCCAAATTGGAATTTGAACCTAAGTTCCCTCAATTTTAGTGAAAATGGTGAAACCACTTAACACATCAACCCTATGAGCTTATAAAGGTGAAATTTTGAATTTATATTATAAGTGAAGGACTTAAACAACTTTGGTAAAGGTATAAACTCAATTGAGCAGCATAACTATGCCAAAGTGGATGATATGACTCCCAAGATTTTGATGAACTTTAAATAAGGAAAATTGATGATCTCATGTAGGTAACACAATGCCTCTTTATTCAAAGGATAGGACTATGTGCTTGGTTTGAATTATTTTTTGACACTAAGTTTTGACTTTAAACAAGACTTTAATCTAGGACAAGACCAACTAATTAATCACTCTTAGATATTAAACTGACAAGGTTGCTTGGTATTATTGGAATCCATCAATATATGTCATTTTAGAGGATTTTAAGTGTTCATCCAAAAGTAAATATGTATTATATAGTAGGGTTTTTATAGCCCCCTTGTCTCAAATGATAGTACTATGACATAGACCTTGAGGTGCACCTTACACCAATAGTAATTTTATGGCAAGTGGGGATTTTTCTAAGATATAAAAATTTTCGAAATGTTCTAGGGCAATCAATTACACAATGAATTTCACACTAAATAATGCAAAAGAAAAGCATAGATTTTGGGTCTGTATCACTTGGCTTGTTGCAAAAAGGTCTATTTTTTCAACCACTACATCTTGTTATTCACTCAGTGTTGTGCAATGTCCAAAGTGCCACTACATCCCATGTACAACTCCAATTAGGATAAAAATTAAGTCAATGATAAGAGGTGAAACCTTGAGTCAAATATTACCTAAAGAACTTGTGGGAAGTGATGAAGTCCCCCTCACAAGCCAAATTTGCATAAAAATAAAGAAAGCATGAAAGTAGAAATACTTTAGGGTCATTTTTAAGGTCACCCAAAATTTGATGAGTATTTGGGGAGTACTTTAGATGACTTTATTTCTAAGCCTTGGACTAGGCTACTTGTAATAGGAATGACACTTTTGATTCCAAGGGTTCCCTAAAGGGGATAAATGGTAGAGCATACACACAACACCTCTCTTTTTTCCAAATAAAGATTTAACTTAAACAACTAAGTAAATAAAAAAACTTGGAAAGGTGAGTTCATTTTTAATCCCAAATGAATTAAGGTGGTGTTCATTTGACCCCTTGGTCTTAGTTGTAACTTTGAAAAATAATGCTAAAAACTCACTTAATGACCTAAATATTACTTTAAAAACCCAAATAATGTTCCTAATTCATTTTAAGCATGCAAAATGTGATCCAAACATGTTTTTAGAAAATTTAAAGATTGGTCCTACAACAAAAATGTGAGCATGTCCTTTAGCCTTGAAGTTATTTTGGGTTTGAAACAATGAACTTTAAAAAAGAGATCTCAAGTTTGTGTTTTAAGAAAAACATAATGACTGACATCAGTTATATAATTGATGATGGTTACATTTTCTAACTGATGATGGTTATCTAACTAACATCAATTACATCAATGTGATTGATGATAGGTATCCAACTGATGTCAGTTTTACTAACCGATGTTGGTTAAGCTATCCAATCAATGTTGGTCTTACTAGCTAATGTCAATTATTGTGTAAACTTGTGGCAAATAAAAATGTTAAAATAAAGTTATAAAATCAAATTTTAAGAGTTTTAATGCTCTAAATGAATATTTTAAATTTGAAAAATGATCTTCTTCATATGTGGGATGCATGTAGTCCCACCGGGCATGCCATATGTGATCTAGGAATTTGACTCAAGAGAGGATGGTTAGTATGGTGTTAGTTTCAAAATGAAAACAAAATGAAAGAAACACACTAACTAGCATAACATCTCTAGGCCTAGACACTAGGGAGAGCTTAGTTAACAAACATGAATAAAACACACAACTAAAATGCAAAAGAAACCTTCTTTTACCTTCCTTAGATGCTCAAAAATGCTTTTTTTAGTGGCTTGTTTAGCTTGTGCTCATGAAGTCCTTGGAAATGGAAGCTTAGCTACCTCCATCTCTCCTTAGCACCTTTGGCTTATGGCTTGGCTTGGAATCAATTTGGAATGGTAACGTTAGTTTCTTGAAGTTTTTGGAACCATTTATGCATTATAACTTTGCATAATCAAGACTTTGAAGATATTTAAGAATAATAACTTTGCACCAAAATAGGTTAGAAATGATGTTCATAGTCACTCTATTTATATATTTTTGAGAATGTATAGAATCAACCTTAACCATCCATCTGAAGATTGAGATGTGTGGTTAAGGATTAATTCAATTTTTGAAATTAAGTTTGTAATTATCCTCATCATGACATTGAAATAAGGGGCAATTAAGAGGAATGGATGGCATCATGGAAGGCACTGATGAGGCATGGAGGGCATCAATCTTGATATTTGTGGCATTTATGTCTTAGGGATGTCTTCCCAATAAATGAGATCACTTGATGATGCAGATATTCAATATTCATTTCCAAAAATAAATATTCAACAAGTTTTGATGGAATTTTTAATTAGGACTTGATTTGGAATAATTAGATTTTAAGCATGATTAAGCACTTGGTGCAAAAATTACTTAAATTAATCAGAATGCCTTGTTATTAGTCTAAAATTTGATTGGATTAGAATTAGAAGTCAATTTTAGATGCATTAGAACCATATTCCCATTTAAGATGTTACTAACAATAAATAATGAAGGAACATGTCTTGTGCAAAAGATTTGATAGGAAAGAGCAATCCAGATCACTTAGGTACAAAATTGGCATTTTGACTTGAAATGATCTGATCAAATTTAAATGGCCCATATATTGCATCACCCCATTTATAGATACTATAGTTAGAATCAGCACTTGAATATATCAATTTCAACTCATTTAGCATGTTTTAGTGTTTTTAGGCCAAATTGTGCATTTTGGGTGGAAATTAGCCAAAAGCCTAATAAGAGGTTATTGATGGCCAGATTTAGGTGTCTACACCTCTCTTGTATTATATTTCTTCTAATTCAAGGAAAACAAGTCCTTGTATATCTACCATACCACTATGTTTCCTCCATGTGTGAATCTAAAGGTCATTTTCCTATTTAATTTAATAGTACCCTTTTCAAATTTGAGTTGGATGTCTAGGTTAGCCATGTATACCATCTTTGATCTCTTCATTTTCTTATTCTAGAGGAAATATATATATACTATCCTCCTTGGACTATCCCTAAAATCCTTAAAGCAATGGTAGAGGAAGGAGTATCATGTGAGGAGGATGGAGAGGTAATAGACTTGGGAGGAGGTAAGGTGTATGTGGAATATGAAGGTGGATAAATTTAGTTGTATGTGGTGTTATAGGTGGTAGGTATAGATGTAAAATGGGTCATATAGGCCCATAATTGATCATGTGTCATATGGACTATGGGTCTAAAAAAAATTAGGAGATACGTCATTACCCTTGGAGAAGAGATAGGTCTAATAAAGATAAACCTTAAGGGACTTGGAACATATGAAACTGGAGCATAGGGATGAGTCACTATTAGTGCTTGGTCAATATACCATGGAGGGAGTGGATCAATTGAAACACTTTATATTGTAAGACTGGTATGAAAAGATAAAATACATGGGTTATTATTATAGGATTGTTAGGCTTAGTGGATAATGGGGTAATTGGTTGAGCACTAGAAGTGACTCTAGGTACTAGGTTGGTTACCTATGTATTGGCACTTGTGATTGAGATATTTTGAGTAGATGGTGCCATTAAAACATTCCTAATGTAAGACTATGTGAAGATATAGGACTTTGGGTAAATAGAAGGAGTAATAACAGAGGTTAAATGGGGATTATAAATAAGGAGCGCATGGGAAATATAATATGTAAGGGTATATAAAGGAGATATACCAAACACAATCCTAGTTGGGTTGGAAAATGCATGTGAAAAAGGCACTATAGTGGTAGAATTTTAGGGCTCGGGTCACATAGATGGTTGAGCTTAAGTCGAGCTATAATTAGACTCAATGTCAATTTTAATATAAATAGTAGCCACGGGTATTGGTATCCTTACTATACCAACCTATTTTAGGATAATACCAATAGATGATGAAGAATAAGGGTTAGCCAAAGGAAGATGGTACAACATGATACTATTTATTCTATGGATTATTTTAAGAATGTTATCTAATGGAAGATGTTAATTAGACCTCCTTTATAACACTTCTTTTTCGTCCTTTAGGGTTACAATTGTATGAAAACCTTTAGCTTCTCTCACACCTCATTGTTATTTTTATAATTTGAGTATAACATATAATATTCATGGGGATCATGACTATAAGTGATGTTGAGTCAAGTACTCAATGATTGCACATATATATGGACTATTACTTGAGGATTCCACTACAATTTATCATGGAATTTAAACACACTAAAGGATGCTCTATGAGTAAACATGGTTGATGTTGCTAATTATATTAATTATTAACTAACCCTATAGGTAGCCATAGGTAGGGATCATATCTCTTATTCTTTCAATGTCCTTCCACACTACATACATATTGGTATAATATCTCTTTCTCAGACAACTTATATGACACATAGTATGTCAACTTGAGAGGAGCTATGCAAACTCCCTCAAACTTGATCACTATGAATCCTATTAATAATAATAGTCCCCAATCACCATGATTGATGACCTAATTTAATATGATAATCTAGGCATTTTATTCTCATTAATAGAAAGATACAAGGGTAGGTATAAGTGATTGAAAATGTTTGTAATGTGTTTCTAAAATTATGGATGTATAACTTAGAATAGACCAAGTGCATGAGAGGGTTGGAGGGTATCCATTGATGAAAGGAAGGGTGATTGAATGGGATGGTGACATAACATGCATCTAATAAGTAGGAAATCATGTAAAACCTTCCCCTTTTTCTCACCTTCAACACTTGTTAGGCTAAGTTAAAGATTATAATACCCCAGAGAATTGGGATATACCTCTCATATATGATAAAACATAACAAAGTCACCTAGATTTGGTTAATGTGCATCATGTCATAGGAACTAAATAATAAATTTAGCAATAATATCCACACTCAAACTCCTCTAAATATCTTAATAGTTTAAGAATCATCATCTTAATGGTTTACCCAATGATCATAGTCCTCAGCCCTATCCTTCATATTATCCTTATTGTCATGGATTTTCATTTATTACAAAGTGATGTCTCAGATGTATGGGGTGTTAATGTATAAAATGTGGTAGTAATTCATATAGGCCACACCCAAGATTAGATAAATTATATTTTTTACATTATTAGTCTAAATCAAATATTTTTTGCATGTAGAATGTATGTGTAGATTATTGTTATCACTCAAACTATGTCCCTGTTGAGTTGGAAGATGGTTTAATGAGACAATGGGATCATCCCAAAGGTTTGGGACACTTGTGCTCCTTAGCATGGACCTCCATATAAGGTCATATTCCTTCTAATCTAAATGCATATGATTTAGGATCTACATGTAGGCCTAAAATGACATAATAGAAATCTATAACTAATCCTAAGTCTAAAAACTTTTGAGGGAAAAGAGAGAGGGGATTGATTAAAGGGAAACAATGGTGATGCACTAATACTAGACAAAGAAAATCTAAAATATTTAAAGAACACACTAAAATTTGTAAAGGATAATAAAATATCACATAGGATCTAATAATAACACTTCAATTACATAAGTGATTCATATGGAGGTAAAAGATATGATACAACACTAAGAGGGATGATAAACAATCTATAAATAGTGTCTACATAGACCTATATGTACCCATAATATGACCTACAAGAAAATATCCAAGTTCTACATAAGGTGATGGGATGGACAACAATGAGATAGACAAAAATTATCAATAGACAAATATAAATAAAACATGGGATGCACATGATGTATAATAATAGAGAGAGGTGAAACTAATTCTCATTAAAATGCAAGGTTCAAGTGCTAAAGGGGCTCATAGAGGGAAACTTTTGGTAGCATTACTATGTCTAGAAATGTTTACCTTTTATAATATGAGACATGAGCTTTTATAAGAAATGAGAAGCCCGTAGATCATTGATTACAATCAGAACATAATTAAGAGAATTGAATGAATATCATGAACCAAGACACATAATCTTGTTATAAATTAGACAGGGGTGACTGAAGTTAATTAGGACTCTAACTACATCCTTGAGGCATGGTGATGATTACCTCAAGTTTGAACTTGTCATCTCAACACATTCTCTCATTGGTTATGGAGTAACTAATCATTAATTGCTCAATGACCACAACTCAATATGCAAGTTTTTGTGTGAAATAATGTGGCTATATATATTTTGTAATTACTACCTTGGAATATTTTGCCTAATTCTACTACTTCTAATTTCAATGCTATTCGGATTTGGATTACTCTATGTCTAGTAGAGTATAACTACCATCCTTTATGTATGACTTCCACATATTGATCCATCTAGACTAGCCCATTAACATGGGACTATGAATGTATATCTTTGGGTTCTACCATGTTACCTTGTGTATGGTAAGGATTAACATGTGCACCTATATTTTTGGGACTAGGTGTACATTAAACTATGTGTACTGAGTTTTAGACTAGTGGGAGTGCATATTGAAGGTTTTACAATGGATTGACTATGCAGTGAAGATGTGAATTTTTGAAGGGCATTGAGGGTGATATTATACATAAATGCACAAGGACCCAACTCTTTATGCACCTAGTCTCTCCTAATCATCTTCATAGTTTGTGCCTTCATTTAGAACTTGTACTAGTCTATGAAGGGAATGATGTGTAATTTAGATCACAGTCTATGTTTTATAAGGCCATAAGTGTATATCATCATGTCAGTATCTCTTACACCTTGATGTTATTAGATACATTAGTATTAAATTCTATAGATTCAAGCTTAATCTAATATATTATGCCAACTACAATGTCCTCTTGAATTATTTATCTCATAATCCTATGATCCTTGAATGACCACATTTTGATTCTACAAACCTTGCTTATGACAATTTTGATGGATGGATATACTATCTATTTTAAGATAGGTGATTGATGACATGAAACCATTTAATTTATTATCTCCTTTTTTACTTATTGATGTCACTTTTTTACCCATTGATACCCAGTCATAGTTTATGGCCTCCACATATCATCTCCCTAATTATTTTAAATTCTATTTTTAGATCTATTAGTTGGGCCACATGGTGACTTGTTTTGTGCATATCCTTTCTCAAGGTTATCTCAATTTGTCTATATCAAGTGCCTACTAATGTTATCCTATTTTTTAGGTACTCCTACCACTGTGTACATAGGACCTGCCATCTCCACATGGCTCCTTCTTGATCTTACATTGATTAATTAAGGATTTAAATGGATATTGACTATTCCATTTTGGTGAATAAATATTTCACCAAGTGGATAAATCCCATTTACTCATTGCTCTGACACACCACTTTATTTAAAAACCCTAGGGATTTAGAGAAGTGATATTTTACCACATGGAATCATCCCACTCACCTACTAGCCTAAGGCTCTAACATATTTTTAGGGTTATAATAAAATCTCCATGAGAGTGGGTTAGTAGGATTTCACCACATGGCATCATCCCACTAACCCTATAGCCTAGAAGGATTTGAAATTTTATTGATGGTTTTGGGTCACCAGGTTACTAGGATTGTGACACATGGAATCATCTCACTTGCCCATTTTCCTAGAGATTCATTGATGTCATTACCTCACTGAGCAAATTTTTAAAAATTGACTAAGTCTTTTAAAATACTTTTAAACATGTGTGGGACTACATAGAGAGTGACACATGGCTATGGATGAACAAAAAGAAATGACTAAGTATCAAAAAACTTTTAAAAGGGCTCAAAAATGTTATGAGATTGACACATGGCACTGGGTAACTTTTGAAATAAATGGCTAAGTCCTACTATGACTAACAAATTAGGAAGATTTGAAGACATCATCAAGGGCCCATCAAATTTAATCTCATCACCTCTTAAATCTATCACCAATAAAAAACCATGAAATGGATAAGTATTGAATTTTTTCCTTTTGGGATGACAAGTGACTATGTAAAATTGGATAAGTCTTGAGAATCTTGTGAGTGATACCAAAGCCTTAAATGGAACTCAGACATTGATCTTCCATGTGACCAAAAATGGTTAACATTATAGAAACCTCTATGGGTTATTTACTTGGTAAGAAAGAACCTAATAGCCTTTAAAGCAATTCATTACACATGGAATCATAGAAGCATTTCAACCTTACACATTTTGATATTACAACTTGGATATAACCTGCTTAGCCCACCTTGAAATAACTAAATTGAGATTTACCTTTTTACCAACTCCATGAAGATTAGTGATTCATTCTCACACTCTACAAAAGAAATAAAAAACACCTCTAAATGGATGATGAAAGTAAAGAATAGAATAAACAAAAGTGCCAAAATACTTGAAGTAAATAAAAATGACTAAAACTATTTACAATGTACATGTAGGCACTTCAGGAAAATAAAACATCTAAACTAATGTGCCATAGCACTTAGAGGAAATAAAATGCAAATAACCTACCCTAAAATAACTAAATAGAAGTCTACCTAAATAAATCCATTGACTAATTATAAAAAATAATTTCCTTTTATTACCAATATATAATTCTTTTCATGTTTGAGGGAAGATAACCATATGTTGAGAAGAATTGGGTGCTGAATGAACTAATGGAGCATTTATCCAAGTATTCAAACAAAAAGAAACTCACTAGCCCATGTAAGTTGACTAAAAAAAATGGTCATCTTGGAGTGGATAGGTGGGTTGATTCTATTTTTATTGATGTTCAATGTTGTGCTCTAGATTAATCACAACCTAGGATGGTTTCTCTATATCAACCTCCAACCAAGCTAGGTAATTGATAGGGCATCCTATTCACAAGACAAAGTTTAAAAAAATAGATTTTCCATTTCACTTGTGTTTTAATGCTCCATAATCTTGTTTATTTGGATGTAATTATCCTAATAATTATCATGGAAACACATTCATTTCCACTTGTTACTCATGTTTTTCACGGGCCTCTTTTTTAGGTGATTTTGGTTTGGTGTCTAGGCTTGAGAATAATCCCTCTAGCTCATCCCAAAATAATTATTCTTATAACTCTTCTCTACTCCTTTCAAAGACACCTTCTTTCCTCTAATCAAAATTAGATAGTAAGTCTCACTTGTGAGGATGAATTGAGTTATCATGGAAATGTTTTTTCATTAGACATTCCTTAGGAAATACCAAAATGTCTCCCTCAACATAAACTAACCTCTTATACTGATTCAAGAAATTCCTCTAATTATTATTGTCCATGAGGAATAATGTCTTCAATTTCAACCTATATTTATGCTTTGTCTTGATCAAATTCATGCCAACCAAATTGATCTTCTTTTATTCCATACTAAATGGAAGCTCATTTGTCCAAGAGATAACCTAATCATCTCACCCCTAAATTCATTATTTACTAGATAATAATGACTTCTCCTCATCAAAATAATCTTCTCCCTCTCCATCCTTGTCCATTTGATTACTATTTTACTGATTTAACCAATCATATTCATCATCTTCTAGCAAGTAGGTCTATTTTTTTTGGTTTAGTGGCACAAAAAGGGCTCTCAATTATTATTTCCTTATAATATTCACTTGAAATATCCTCCTCTTCACTTACATGGTCTTAATTTTAACTCCATATAATGAGCATTCCTTTGAAAATAGATATGGTGGGAGGGTAAGAGGTTTCAAATGATGAAGTGGGAGTGGAATTAACAAGGTTGTGCATCTTGAAATCAAGATGCTTAGTCTAAGAAGGTTGTCATAGTTGAGTAGTTTAAGGTTCTTGAGGAATAATGGGATTTTAAGGGTGTTGTTCTTGAGGGACAATAGGTTGAGTTCGTAGAGGAACAAGTTCTTTCAAAGAAAGGGGACTTCTAAAACTTGGGATATTAAATGTGGGAGACTCCTTTTGAGTGGGTTGAGTCTGAGTTATGGTAAGAGAATATTGTCTAAAATTAGGAATAGAAGAGGTTGAATTAGGTTCAATGTTTTATATTTGCATGAGTAGTTGACACATATGATCCTCTTTGGCTACAATCTACCTATCTGAGTGTTCCTCATGATGTCTTTCTTTCTCAGTCACCTTATACTAATAGAGATAAGATTGATAACCAATCTCTTCCTACCATGTACTATACTCTTTCTCTCTTTTAATCTACCTTAGTTATCCCTAAAAACCTATACATACATCATTAATGATTTTTATGGGATGATTAAGAGGGTAATAATACTAATTGGGAACAACATATCCCTCAAAAGGATAATTATAAGAATGATTAGGATACCAAGAATGTTGAGAAGGGGTGGGGGGAGGAAAAAACTATGATAATGAGGGTATCCTACTAAGATAAATCTATGTAGGATAAAATAAGTAGTATTTTTGGTCTAATATGGAAAACGAGAAGGCATAACAATAACATTTTTAGGAAATATGGGGTAACATACATTTTTAGGCACTCAAATTGCTTTAAAAAGTAGATTTTATACTTGAAGTCACTATGGTGTTGAATAAATTTCCCTAAAATTCAATATGCACTAAATAACACACCAAAATTTTGTAATGGATGATGCGAGGATTATCAAACTATGTCCCACCAAGCATGCTAGAAACTGTTATCACTCAAACCATGCACTTGCTGAGTTAGAATATGGTTTAGTGAGATAATGGGATCATCCCCCAAGGTGTGGGACACTTTATATCCTTGGGAAAAACCTATAGATAAGGATGTATTCATTCTAACCTAAATGTATTTGATTTTGAATCAACATGTAGGCCGAAAAGAGCTGAATGGTAATCTACAACTAATCCTAAGTCTAAAAAATTTTATGGGTAAAATAAAGAGGGGGTTGTTGAAAGGTAAATAATGGTGATGACCCAAGACTATAAAAAATATATATACAATATTTTAATGACACATTACATATTGTATAGGACAATAAAACATCACATAGGGTTTAAAATAAACACTTCAATGGCATAAGTGATTCACATGAAGGTGAAAGACACAATATAACACTAAGAGGGATGAAAAATGATACATAAGGAGTGATTTTATAGACCTATATTAACACATAATATGAACTATAATAAAAGATCCAAGTTATACACAAGGTGCTAGGATGGACAAAAATTAGAGGGACAAAAATTATCCATAAACAAAGATCAACAAACCACTAGATGCATATGATGTAGAATAATAGAGAGAGGTGAACTTAATTATCATTAAAATTCAAGGTTTAGGTGCTAAAGGGGATCATAAAGGGAAAGTTTTTATAGCATTATTGTGCCTAAAAATGTCAACCATTTTACAATATGAGACCTGGGTCTTTATAGGTGATGAGAATCCCATGGGTCATTTATTACAATGAAAACATAGCAAAGAAAATTAAATGAACATCAGGAATCAAGAAACATAATCTTATTGAAAATTGGACAAGGATGGGAAAGGGTAATGTGGAATTTGACTACATCCTTAAGGCATGGTGATGATTGCCTCAAGCTTGAACCTTTAGCCCAACACATTCTCTCGTTGGTTATCAAACAACCAATCTTTAATCGCTCAATGAACACAAAAAGATTTACAAGCTTTCATGTGTAGGAATTTAGTTATAGATATTTTGAAATTATAAACTTGGAAGATTTGGTCCTAAGTTTTCCACTGCTACTTTTAATGTTTTTTGGATTCAACTTTCTCAATGTCCAATAAGGTTCAACTACCATCTTTTATATATGGCTTTCACTTGTCAATCCACCTAGACTAGCCCATTGATGTGGGACTATGAAAGTATATCTTTGGTTTCTACCATGTTACCTTGTACATGGTAAGTGTTAGCATGCATTCCTATATTTTTGGGACTAGGTGACATTGAACTATGCATATTGATTTTTGTGTAGTTGGGAGAGTGTATTGAAGGTTTCATAGTAAATCAACTACATAGTGAAGATACAAATTTATGAAGGGAACTAAGGGTGATATTATACATAAATTAACAAATCCCAAAATACTTTTACACCTAGTATATTTATATGGTACTTGTAGTCTACACCTTCATTTGGAACTTATATTGGTCTACAAAGGGAACAATGCATAGACTAGATCATAGTCTACATTTTATAAGGGCATAGGTGTATCTCATCATGCCAGCGTAATTTATGCTTTGATGTTATTATCTACGTTATCATTCAATTATATATATTCAAGCTTAATATAATCTATATTTACAACTACAACATCCTCCTAAGCCATTCATCTCACAATCACGTGATCCTCGAACCACCACATTTGATTATGCAAACCTTGATTACAATAGTCTTAATGGATGGATGGGTTATTAATTTTAGTCTAGATGACTAATTACATGAAACCATTTCATTTTATGTCTCCTTTGTCACTTGGACACATTATTATTTTAACCCATTGAGCCCTAGTCATAGTCTATGGCCTCTACATGTCATCTCCCTAATTACTTTAGGTTCTACATTGTAGATCTATTAGTTGGGCTATGTGGTAGCTTATTATTTATATACCATTTATTATGGATCTATTTTGTAGGATTTTTTGAGTGCCAAATAGTGTTATCCTATTTTTTGGGTTCCCTTACCACTATGTACTTAGGGCCTACCATCTCCACGTGGCTCCTTCCTACTCCTTCTTTGCTAGGTTAAGATTTCAAATAGATGCTAACTATTCCCTTACAATGAATTGATATTTTTATAAGAAAATACATCCCATTAACTCACTTATCTAACACACTACTATATTTTCATGGACTAACCAGGGATTTGAAGCAATAATATTTCACCAGGTGGCATCATCCCTCTCACCCGCTAGCTTAGGGCTCTGACATATTATTTGGGCTATACAAAAATCTCTAGGAGAGTAGGGTAGTGGGATTTTTAAAGATGCAATAATCCCATTAACCAAATATATTTGAGGGATTTAAACTTGTATGAATGGTTTTGGGTTTCCAAGTTACCAAGATTATGACATGTGGAAGCATATCACTTGCCTACTTACCTAGGGATTTGCTAAAATATATGCCTTATTGGGCAACTTTATTAAAATTGAATGTATTTTAAAAGACTTTTTAATAGGTCTAGGAATATAGAGAGAGTGAAAAGTGGATTTAAGTGAACACAAAGAATCAACTAAGAGTTAAAAAAATTTAAAAGGGCTCAAGATCACTGTGAGACTAGCACATGACACCAAGTAAACTTTGAAATAAATGGCTAACTCCCACTATGATTAACATTTTGGGAAGCCATCAAGATGTCACTAGGGGCCTATCAAATTTAATCTCATCACATCTTAAGGTTTTCACTAGAAAAAAAACCTAAAATGGCTAAGTGTCAAAGCTTTTACTTTTGGGCTTATAAATAACTGCATAGAATTGGCTAAGTCTTGAAAGGCTTATGAGTGATCCTAAAGCATTGAATAAAACTTATACTTTTCTTTTCCATGGTAATAAAAAATGGTCAAAAATTATATAATAATTCCTCATTGTAGAATACCTCTAGTTTTAAATCGACCTTATGGAGATCTAACTAATGGATAACAAGTAAATATTCTAAGAAATTAATCTTATCATAGGTGGCACTGATATCATCTAGGATCCTCTACATATCTTCCACCACTTTGAATACCTAATTGTAATGTGTGTACCCCACTATTATAGGCACAAAGGTTATTTCCCTAAAATCTTGAGTGTGCCTAGAGGTTGAAGGATACATGGCCATAAAAAATATCAACACAAATATTCTTAAGAAAATTAATGAACCATAAACTACTTTTATTAATTTATTAGGATATCAAGTTTCTAGATTGTACAATTATTTCTAGTATTTGGTTATTATAACATAGCTTTTGAATTTTGATTCGAAGAGATATTGCATATATTTTTAAAAATATCTAAGTTTGATGGAATGTAGATCATTGAAACATGCATATTAAATTTGAATTGATCGATGTGTAAAAAACTTAGCCATTTTTTATTACTAATTTGATTTTTTAAAGCTTTAATTTAGTTTTAAATATTCTTGATGTAATTTAGCCTACCCACATGTCAACATCTCATGGATCATGTGGTCCTATGGGGGATGGTTAACTCATTTATTTATTGTGGTGAGTGTGTTGATAACGTGACCTTACTTACCCTTGTGGTATTTATGAGGGTGATAAAAACCTTTGAAATGTGATTATCTGATGACTTGGACATTGAAGTGACTAATATTTCCCTATGTCAAGTGCAAGGCCCATAAATATGGCTTTGTGGGTGTATAGATAAGACACATGGCCTAAATTTTTGGGTGGGGCCTCCCATGTCATACAATTTTTAATTTAATTTAAATTCTACATGACTAATGGTGTACATTTTAAACTTCATGGTGATATTTGATGAGCCACTAAGTACCACACCATAATGATTTTATTTATTCTATGATACTCCATTGCATCCCAAAGGATTTTAAGAGTTTGACCAAGATACGTGGCCTACAATAATTGGATAGAGCTTCCTACATCATACTATTAATTTTAATATTTCCATATACATACATATCATAGGTGTATAGAGGTAGACAAATGGAATTACACAAATGGATGTGAGGTTTTAGTATCATACAAATTTTATTTAACCATGGGAGTGTCAAAATAAAGGAGCTAAAATTCATATAAAATAAATTAGTTCCAAAAGCACTACACAGAAAAAAACAAAAATACCGATAAAATCTCCATTTTAGGAATATCACAGATCATGAGATTATTGGAGTACACCAAATGTGGGAGTTTATTTTTCATATAAACATGCCAAGTCAGCACTAACTCAACCAAAACAAGATCAATTCCCTAGAAAATACTAAGTATAAAACATTTAATAACATAGATGAATTAAACTAATTTATTTTAGTAAACTAATGAAAACCTTATAGTACTACATTATTTTATAATATATTATTAATTAAATTTCAGAAATACCAAAGGGTTAAAAACTCGTCAAACTTATTATCAACCATGATTTTTAAAAAATAACTTGTACATAATATTTTTTGCTAATCTGAGTTTAAATTCTCTTTTTTTTAATAGGGATCCTTAGGGTCTATGTTTCTCAAAATAAATAAGGAATGTTGTAGGTTAAGATATTAAATGTAAAGGATGAATACTTAAGTTTTTGTAATTGGGGACTCCAAAGACTAATGGGAAACTCTTTGGTTCAACTTCTTCTTATTTAGCTTTAGTGATCTTGAGAAAGACTTGACCTCCACAAGATTCATATTAGATCCACTAATTATTCCTTATAATAATTAAAGGTATAAATTTTAGAAAAAAAATATATCAATTATGTTTTGTGTATTGTAAATTATATTTATGATCCCTATATATACAGATCCAAACCTAGAAATAAACTATTAATCTAAAAAGATGGTATCGAGTTAGATTTATAAAATATAACTATATCAACTGGTATATTATTATATCAATAGTCAAGATAAAGTATATAAATATAAAAAATATATCATTAGTGCAAATAAAATATAAGAATAAATGATCAAGAAATAATTATATTGATAGTGATGACACATTATGAAATATAAAGAGGTTGCATAATTGATGAAAAGGAAATGGACAAGGAAAATGGAAGAGAGACTCAATGGAGTCCAATATGATAATGATGTAAGTATGAATAAATATTATTTTAACATATCTCACAAATTATCATGAGCTGATCCCTCCCATTTCTTAGTGTAGTCCTTAGGATGTGCAATCAGGGAGATTAATGTGTCAATAAGTCCTATAAGATAGATCACCAGTAAAACATAAAGATGATTAATACCATTATATACACTTTTTAAGAATTAAAATATCCCATATTTATATTATATTCAAAATGGATACTATATATAAGTCATGTGGGGTTTAATTATCATCATAAGGCTTTTTTGTTTTGGAATCATAATCCAACACTTGACCATTTTTCATAATATCTTCTTCAAATACTTCACAAGAAAGAAATAGTTTTTACACTTGTTAGTCCTTTAAAAATTAATCCATTTTCATTATAGAGTGGTAATTAGGTTTTATTTTTTAGATAAACCTCCTACAAACCACCTATGATATACTTCTAAACCCATAAAACTATGCACTTCAATAATTTTCTTTAATATTGGCCACTCCACAATGGATTTTATCTTTATACAGCCTATATACACATAATATTTTCAACTTTTATCAAATATAAATGCTTCACATCTTGAAAAAACCCATTAAGACTCAATATCTTTGAGTGTACTCCCTAAAGGGTGTATAGGGAAAGGGGTGGGTAGACCATTGGTGATTCACAAGATTGTTATCCCTTATTTCCATATTATTACCAATCTAACCGGTTCCTAAAACCATTTCCTAAGTTATTGCTACTCCTTTGCACACTCCTATAGCATTTTACCATTTTCCATCCTTATTTTCCTCACCTTAATTCCATTTTGTCAGTTAGTTATGCTAGGTTGACTGGGTCGACCCTATACAATTTTGGGTTATTTTCACTTAGGAATTAGTTTGGCCTTTGGCCAACCTAGCTCATGACCTAGTGAATAATTATTCAAAATTGTGCTAGGTTGACTAAGTCAGCCCTATCAAATAAGATTTTTAGAAGGGTCAAGGGTTAAATTTGCCTATAAATACAAGATTATTTTATCATTATTTCAATATGCAATCAAGAGTTATTATTCACTTATGCTTATTTAAAATATATTCTTCCACCATTCTATTTGAAGAGTCTTAGCTTAGGATTTCAACTTGGAGAATCTAATCTTTTGGATAATTATTGGATGATTTGGAATTTCTTATTGATCCTTAAAAACCACAAAAACATCTTGCAAAGCCTCTTTTACTAAGGGAGAGATTGAGTCTTGATGGGTTCACATTCAAGTAAGTATTTTCTAACTTTAATCCTCTCTTTAGTAAATAGAATTAGCATAAGTATTAGCTTAAACAATATTACTCTTCATATTCCATGTATTAGGGTCTTACTCATGCTTAGATTAATTGAGATTCTCTTATACATGTTTTGATTATTTATTAACCCCGCATGTTGTGCCACAATCTTTGGTGAGTGTTAGATTAGATTTACTTTACTTATTATTAGTTTAGGTGAAATATCAAAACCTAGGACACCTTTATGGTTATTACATGATTGTGCTAGATTGGAAGCTTTGGAAACCTCTTTAACATGGTGTATTGTGATAAATGATCCCCTAATTAGGTTTAGTGTATCCCCATATTGGTTATGTTACCGCTTAACAAATGTATCTCCAATCAGAAGTGTAGGTATGTTCTATCTTCTTCAAGTTAGGATTGATTTATAAACATGATGAATTTTTGATTTCATACATTCTAGTGAACCCAATGTGAACTAACCCTTGCAGGACTTGTTCACTTATTTTTAATTATTTTATCATTTTTATTATCATATATTTACCATACTAGGTTGACTACATCAACATAGTTTTTAATTCTATACATAGGTTTAACACACATTCACATTTATACAACTCTATTATTTCTATGCAAGATCTTTTTCAAGTACAGGATATTAGATAAACCTAGTTAACCTATTGATATTTTTTAGACTTCCAAAAATGTAGTCCAAACTATGAGGTAAACCCAATTGACCCTGTACATTTTAGGCACTTAGCAATATGATTCTATAAAGATATATCGACCTAGTTAACCTTGTTAGCAAGATTTGTAGGCATTTATCAAGGTTCTTTGATATCAATCTCACTTATCTATATCTTTAGACTCGCCAAGGTTCCTTTCTATCCTTTCTCTCTTTTCTTATAGTCTTTCCTTTCACAGTTTGTAGTCTTTAAAACTACCCCTGTATAGTCAACTAGATTGACCCTGTTAACTTAGTTCTATATTTTGTGTGTTGTTTAGATATTTAGGTTAACTTTGTTGACCCTATTCATTTTTTGACCTTTGTTTTGATCATATAGAGGTGACACTATCGACCTTATTTTTTATTATGTATACATTATCGACTGCATCGAGATTATACCATGTTTAAAATTTGGAATTAAAATTTATATGTTATTAATTACCTCACACTTTCATTCTTTGTTACTTACATGCTTAAAATAGATCACATAGTCTAATTAGGTAGTTTTTAATACACTGTTTAGTTTCATTATTTTCTATTTTGTGTACACAACCAAATCAAAAAATCTTAAATAAGCATTTTAACAATTATCTACCCAAGGCCAACCTAATTAGATTTCATCACCAAGTGGGAAGCTGACTTGGTTTTTTGGCCAAGTATAAATACATGCTTAATGGTATATTTTGGATAAGAAATTGACACCCTTATCACTACAATGTGTGAAGTGAGAGGGTAGGCCCCAATACCAAGTTTGTATCATTACCAATGCAAATCCCTTTCATTCCAAACTTCTTGAAACTATCCTTAGATTATTTTAGTTCCTTTTTTACAACAAACTTCCCATAACATTTAAAACTATATTCTAATAATCTAAATAACATTTAGGTTGACCACATAGTTGGCTTTTACCTTTCAAGTTGATTGCTTGATCTTTATTCAATTATATTTTGTATTGTAAAAAAATGCATTATCCAGCATGGTTGTAAGGATTCGTGATGTGTGCCTCAATTGAATCAACCTCATTGATCTAATTTATTGTCTATTTCCCTTTAGTTATTGATTTTATAAGTAATTGTAAATTTATTCTTGTCTGAATTCATGGTCATTTCAATTGACACAATCTATTATAAGCTATTTGATTTTCCTTGACTATTATACTTAGTCAACCTGGTCGACTTTGTACACTTTTTCATCCTCTATTTGTTATGCTACATCAACTGAGTCGACCCTTTACTATTTATCACCTTTCTTATTTTTTGATCTAGTTCACTACCTTTCCTTGTTAGCATTTTGTTCATTTCTCTCCAATCATAATGAAGTATCCTATCATAATCTTCTTGGATAGATTTCATCCATTTAGATACTATATGGGATGTTTATTTCTCCCTCTCTTTTCTTCCCAAAAACCATCACTCTTAGGGAAACTCTTCCTCTCCTTCATCCATCACTTGTAACATGGTGAAAATCACATCTCAAGATGAAGTTGATAGGTCTAATCCTTTTTATCTTTACCAAGATACTTCTCATCTCCAAAATTTTCAAACTAATGTGGGAGAAATTGACACAAGTTTAATCAATAATCCATCTTCTAATATCCCTCCCCTAACACCAATTTATGGGAGTGTGTATACACATAATATTTTCAAACTTTTATTTATTACTAACAATTTATATCTTGAAAGAACCTGTTGAGCCTCAAATCGCTTTAAGTGAATGCCTTAATGAATACACCAAGAAAGGGGTGGGTAGACCATCAGTGCTTCATAATATTTTTGTCCTTTTTTCCTCTTACCATCAACACACTTGTCTCCTAAAACCATTAACCCTAAGCTTATTATTCTCAATCTTACCTATTCCAATCTTTTGATCTTTCCATCCCTCCTTTTCTTATCTTAACTTCCTTTTGGTAAGTTAGTTGTACTAGGTCAACTAAGTCAACCTAGTATAGTTTAGGAGTATTATTCACTTTCTTGGCTTATTAGCCTTTTAGATGACCTAGGTTAGACCTAGTGAATTATCCTTGAAAACACATTAGGTTGATTGGGTCGACCCTATACAACCAATGTTTCTGGGAGGATTTAGGGAAAGATTTGCCTATATATACAAGTTCATTCCCCATAATTTCATAAGAGAAGAATTAAGAGTGAAGAAGTATGAATGAACATTTGCTTATTGACCATTCTACTTGAGGAATAAAGCTTAAGGTTCCATACTTTCTTTGGAGATATGGATATTATCTTATGGAGAAGTCTTTTGGATGCCTAGATAGGTTATTTAGACTAGAGATGATTTATCTTCATTATCCTTACATACCATAATAATCTCTTATGCAACACCTTGGCCAAGGGAGAGATTGAAGCTCGATGGGTTCATCTTCAAAGGTAAGTATTCCTAACTTTATTTCTCCTTTGTAAGAGTAAATATATAATGCATTTGTATTCTTCTCCCATGTATTAATATTTTGTATACATTGACAAGAGTATATGTCTTTTAATATATGTTTAGTTTAGTTTGTTTATTATTTATAACCCCCACTTTGTGTCATAAGCTTTGGTGTGCACTAGATTAGATTTAATTTATTTTTATTAGAATAAGTGAATGATTTACACCTTAGGACTCCTTTAGGGTTGTTGTGCAATTGTGTTAGACTATAGGCTTTGGAACCCTTCCTAGCATGATATGTTGTGATAGGTGATCCCCTAATTGGGTCTAGTGGATCCCCATATTGGTCATGCTCTTGCTTAACAAGTGTATCCCCAATTAGACGTATAGGTATGCTATATCTTCTCTAAGATGGGATTAATTTATAGACATGATGCATTTATAATTGCATACATTCTAGTGAACCTGACGTGAAACTAACCCTTGCAAGATTTATTTCACTTATTTTCATTCTTTAAGTCATTATTTTTATCATATTAGATCAACTTTGTTTACCCAATTTCTGAATTTTGTGTGTAGGTTTCCAAGAATAGGTAACTGGATCGACCTAGTCAACCCAGTATAGGTTTCTAGCCTTTTAGACATCTAGTTTAGCCTACTAGGTCAACCCAATCAACCTTGTACAATTTTATCACTCTATAATAGGTTCCTATACAACTTGATCAATCTTGTCAACCTAATTTATAGGTTTTACCAACATACTTCAAGGTTTTTCATCAACAATCTTCCTTAATTGAATCTATGATCCACTAAGGTTACTTTATAATTCTTTGTTTCTTTCTTTTCTATCTTTCCCTTTATAGTTTGTAATCTACAAAACTAACCTTGCAAAGTCAACTATATTGACCCTGTCGACCCAATTCTATGTTTTGTGTGCTATATGAAATAACTAGGTTGACTCTATCGACCATGTACATTTTCAAACCTTGTTTTTGTAGTATAGGTTTGACCCTGTTAGCCTTGTTCTATATTCTATGCATATAATGTCAACACTATACCTTGTTTCAAGTGGGAATCAACCTCATATCTACTAGTAATTAGTTCACACTTTCTTTTCATATTGCTTGCATGCTTATAATAGTTCACATAGTCTAATTAGGGTTTTTAAATTAATCACTTAGTTTCACTATTTATATTCTATGCACACATGAATAAACCATGAAAACATAAATAAGCACTTAAACATTTTGTCTACCTTAGGCTAACCTACTTGGATTTCATCACTAAGGGGAATGTCAACTTGATGCTATGGTCAAGTATAAAGTATTGTTAATGGTATATTCTATCTAAGCCCCAACACCTTTATCATTTTAGCATGTGAAGTGAGTGGTTAGGCCCCAATATGAATACTATGTCATTGCCACTATAGTCCCTTTCAACCCAAACTACTTGAAACCATCCTTAGATTGTTATCTAGTACCTTGATTATAGCCAACTTCCAATCACATTAAAAATCATATATTAATAATATAATAAACATTTAGGTTGACCAATTAGTTATCTCTTTACTTTTCAAGTTGATTTCTTGCTCTTTTCTCAATTGTGTGTGCAAAAACTTGAATTAGCTAGTGTTAGTGAAAGGTTTTGTTTTGTGTGATTTAATTAGATTTGCTAGCATTAATCTAATTAATGATCTATTTCCTTTCAATACTTATTTCTTTTCATTTCTTGAAAAATTATCTTGTTTCATTTTCATAATATATTTTTAGGCTTCTTGGATTCCCTATCTCCTATACTAGATCGACCCAATCAACCTAGTAGCTTTTTTTTACCTTCTGTACACTGTAATAGATCAACCCAATTGACCTTGTATAGTTTTACAATCCCTATTTCTATGTTAGGTTGACCCAGTCGACCCTACACTATTTTAGTCACCTCTTTGTCCTTTGCTTTCTCATCTCTCTTCTTTTTTCTTCATCATATACTTTCTATTGGATTATGACACTGTGTTATAGTCAACAGACAATGAAATTTACCAATCCTAATAGGGCCACCATAGATAGAGTAGGGCTCCTCTTTTTAATGTTAGTAATGCTCATATTTATACTCACATAATGAACTATGTGACCCCTCCTCATACCTCTTCACAACATAATCCTCTTTCTTATTAGAAGACCAACCTAAGTTAGAGTATACTCCCAAAATGCTTTTCTTTAATTCTGAATTTCCTAAACATCAAGGAAAGGATCCTTCTACCATTTATAACCTTGTGATTAGTGGTCAAATCAAAGAGCCTCATTCACCTAATCCTACATTTAATACTAGATTGAGGGGTACCACTTTTATTAATTATCAGCCTCTTCCTTCAATTTTGACTCTTTATTATGCCATGAGATCTTCTTCTCTAACCCCTTCTACCTTCATGCCTAGTATCTCAAATAACATGGTAGTTTATAAATCTAGTGGGCCTCTCATAAGATCTACTATCCATAATCCTTCCACTAGTTCATTTTTTGATACCCAAGGAAACCATGCTTCTAGTGCTTCTTCTCAACCATTCACTAGTCCATCTTTTTCTACACAAACAAATTTTGCCACTAGTTCTTCACATTCTCATAATCCATCTCAGGCTCATATCAACACTAATATTCATACCCAAGCCACTAATACCAACACAAATACCAATTCTAATGATTCTAATGTTAATAAAACACATCAAATTTTGTTGTAAACTCTCAATCAAATGAATACCTTTCAAGCTCATTACACAAATCAAATGATGGGGATGCAAAACTACCTTTTTGATCTTCAATCTCATATGTAGCCAATGGCTTAGGGCACACAACCAAAATGTTCCCCCCTCCTCCTCTTCAATATTCTCAATGAAATCTCATTCCTCAACCTCCTTTAGTCTATAAAACCATCAAGCATCTACAAAATGAACCTCTTACTACTCAAATTGACAACATTGATATAGGATGTATAACACCTACAATTTATTATAATGGGTCAACCGATCCTACCCTTCACCTCAAAACATTTGGAGATATTTACAAGGATTGGGTCAAATTAAACACCTTTGTCATTACCAAGCTCCTTATAAAAACTCTCATGGGTGATGCCTTGGATTGGTACAATCAACTTAGATCTCATTTAATTTATAGTTTGGAAAACTTAGTAAATTCTTTAGTTCAAGAATTCTAAACTAATGATCTTCCTGAAAACACTTTGGCCTATTTCATAAATTTCAAACAACATGAAAATGAAACTACCCAAGATTTTTTTGAGAGATGGAAAACTTTGTCAAATAAATGTGAACATAACATGGTGGATGACAATATTTTTTATCTCTTTATGAATTCTCTCTTTCCTAAATTAAAATACTAGGTTTAGACTCTTTCTCCATGCATTTTGTAAGAGGCTATTGACCAAACTAAACATCAAGATTTTCTAATGCATTAATTTGAGCCACCCTGACCTTCTATGGATCTTAATTTTTTACTCAAAAACAAAAACTGTAATATCACTAATGATGGTGTCATCGATTATTTTGACAGCATTCACAATGCTCAAGTTGTCATTCTTAACCCTTCTTTGGAACCAGGTCCTTCTTCTCAACAATATACAAATCCTCATTTTTCTTCACCAAATAAGATCAATGTTTAAAAACCTCTATCCTTAGCTGAATTGCTTAAGCATCTACCTAGGAATTTTCCATGAGATCTTGACCCCATCCATCCTATGAAATCCTGGTATGATCCTAACAAGTTTTATTGGTTTCATGCTAGTTGGGGTCATTCTAATGAGACCTATAGACAAATTTGTAATTTAGCTATGGATTTTATTCTTGGACCTAATTTTAATCATGATTCCATTATTCAAAATCATCAACAAGCCTATGAGATTAATTTCAAGGATTCTAAATCACATGACAAAACTCAAGCCTTGAATCAAGCCAATGTTTATTTGGCTATCTATAAATATCCTTTACCTAATCATCAACCTATTTAAGACAACCAAGATAAGCCCATCCTTCCACCAACAACATAGAAAGTCTTTTTGAACCAACTTATAAAGAGAATGTGGTTATCATTACTAATATGCAAAGGGTGGTGGCTTTCATTGATTCCCAACCTATATACACTCCTCTTTCATCTAAGACATATCATGTTATCTAGGATTCTTCTCCAACTCATTTAAATTAGTTAGGGAAAGATGACCTTATTAATTTTGATGATCTAATTTATGATTTTCCTTTGGATAACACATTCCATAATATTTCTACCACTCTTTCATCATCTTACAATACTAATTCTAACCAAGCTTCTACTACTACTTCTTCTTCCAATTCTTAAAATTAATCTCAACCAACTAATTCTTCATCTCCACATAATTTACAACATTGTTTTAAACCTTCTTCTTCTTACCAAAAAAAAATTGTAATGTACTCTCTCCTTATCACTATGCACCTTTATGTAATAAACTTCTTATGGGTTATGATGAGTGGGATCCCATTGTAGATCTCACTAATATCCCATCTTAGATTCTATTTTTTGATCTTATGAGGACTTCCCCATGTCATATAAACCATCTTATGTAGCTCTTATTTGAGATGAATGTCCTTCATCCTCCCCTAGTAGGATGGGAGGTAGCTTTATATAGTTTTAAAGATAGTATTTTACAATAATGTGAAGAGATGTCTATCAATGTTGATGAGACTATAGAAACTTCTCTTTCTTTTTGATTTCTTATCACATCTATGATTCTTGATGAGATTCTACTTCATTTAAATGATCCTCCCTTATTTATTAGAATCAAAATATGTAATATCCAAGTCAAATATTCATTTATTGATGAGGGTCTTGACACATGTGTCACTTCTCTTGATTTCATTAAGACCATGGGGTATTCCAAATGCAATCTCAAGTCTACATGTAACACATGCCAAGAATACAATATAAGGAAAATGCCTCCTCTAGGTTGTATATATCTTCCCATTTACATCCCACATATCAACATTTGTGTGAAGGTGATGTTATTTATCTTCCCTCTTTCTTATAACATTATGATTGGTAGGCCATGGACTCACCATATGAGAGCTATCACTTCTTCCACCTACCAATGTGTTAAATTACCTCACAATGGAGACATTTATAATATTTAGGGTGACACTAACTTTAATGACATAAAAATTAAATTTATACAAATTGAGCATGACTTGTGACATCTAAACCATATGTCTTTCCTACTTGTTTACACAACCCACTAGGTATGTTTTCACTACTTCCTAGTCACCTGAAGCCTTCTTGAATCAACCCTAGCTGCCTTAGACTCCTATCCCAAGCATAGACCTATCCCTTAAGGTCCCTATCCAATTGGATAATAGTTATATAAGTTTGACCATAGTGCTGGACCCTAGGGTGCCCACTTTCTATCACTATTGTCCAAATCACTCTTAGCCTCAAACAGTCAGATTTCCTTAGATTCTTATCTTTTTCCCTATCAACCTAATGTGAATTCATCTGACCTAGGATCATAAATTTTCATATAAAATATTATTCAAGGGTCATTTAGAAGGGTTGAAAATCATTTAAAATGAATAATATATAAATACACTAAGCACACTCAAGTAAATCTTCCTATTCTCTATATACAGCCAACCATTGCTATTTCCAGCCTACTCAAACTCCCACACAAATCATGAGTCATCTCAAGCTTACCCAAATTCACATAATACTTGAATTACATACACATTATTTCAAAATAAACATTGAATTTAGGAGAACTACATTGACCTTGATCCCTCCTCAGAGTATTAGTATGTAGGTAGCATGCCCACACATGGGGTGTGATCATATGTTCAATGCATAATACATACTAACACCTTTTTATAGTTGATTAAAGACCACTTATAAAGCCTAAGGAGGAAATAAGACCCTATAAGATATAATCAATTGCACACAGAGTGTTGCAGATGATTAAGACCTAAGATTCCAGACATAGAGCCTCCCAAAGTATCAGAATAGAACCCAAAAAGCTTAGAAGAAGTAGATCAAAAGACTATAGTACCAAAAATAGCACTATAATTCTAGACCCCAAAGTGTCCCATTTTTGGTACTACTATCTTGGAAAAAAATAAACTTTTGGGTCTTATTTTTGATAGTTAGCTCAGCAATTTGTAGTTCTAAAATCCTCTGTCTCAGTCCAAAAATTAGCTAAGTTTACTCTCTATCCCCTTGTTTGCTACTTTTAGTAATTAATTGATTAAATCTATATTTATTAAATTAGTAAGTTAATTTAGACATATTGTATTCACATATTTTCTATATTAATCTATACCCCTTTACTAATTAAGAAAATAAACCTTAGTTTCCCAAAAAATAATAAAACATTTGGTGGACCTGACTTACTTCGAATCTTGGCACAAAAAACCTCGAAACCCTAGGGATATTTATTTCTAATTTTTTTCCATATTTTTATTATTTTTATAGAATTTAAAAATTATTAAACTACAAATTTAAGTGAAATATTTTCAATAATTCACTAAAACCCTAGTTTCCACATACTAGGTCCTTTTTGCATGAAACCACTTCCAGACCATTAGGAAAAATATTTTGCTAATTTTAGAAATATTTTTAGATTTTTCCAAATATATTAAAATTCAAATCTACTAATTCTCAGTAAAAATATCAAACTATTGTATTAATTTAAAAAATAAATCATTTCAAACCCTAGTTACATCACTTAATTTCTAGTAATTTTCCAAAATATTCCTCTTACTTTTTGCAAATTTTGACTAAATATTACAATAAAAAAATAATTTTCAAATTAAAAAGTTCATAGTATTGTGCAAATAATGTTCTTGAAAAATACGTAAGTACATACACTAGGTCCTATTACATTCTGAGTTATCACCTTACATGTTTGGCAACTTCATATCCATTTTTGTGCAAATTCTAAACTGCTATTTTAGACTTTTTCATTTACTTTATCCAGTACTTTCTAGTTTTAACACATTACCTATTACAACTTATTTCAAAACATTCAAATACATTTCAAATTGTTTTCTTACTTGTATAATGGCCCAATATACTAGTTTTGATGAAAATGATAAAAGGGAGCTTTAACAAATCTTAACTAAACACCTAAATATGCAAGATGACATGATTAGAATACTAAAAGAGGAACAATAAAAGGTAACTAATAGTCAATCTTCTCAAACTACACATCTACTAGTTGCACATGACACTACGGGGGTAACTATGTCATAAAAACCCCATATAGTAGCCCAACCTTCTTCTTTGCCACCAACTATAGATAGTAAATCCCTATCTCCTGATGTGGTAGCCCTTGTGTAAGAGATTCGATCTCTTCAATTGAAAGTGAAAAATCTTGATCAAGGTACCACTAGATCTACATAGGCATTGGATTTCATCACTTTATTGCATACACCTTTGGCATAACATATAACTGCTACACCCTTGCCACTTAGATTTATTCAACCTAAGCTCAATATTTACAATTGTAAGGGTGATCCAGAGACACATTTGAGAGCCTTTCATGTAGCATGTTTGGGTTATGTACCAAATGACCGGCTATTAACTAAATTATTTCTAAGGAGCCTCAAGGATTATGCACCACAATGGTTTTATAGTCTACCAAATTATTCAGTCAATGCATTCAATCCTCTTACCAACATGTTCCTAGCACACTTTAGTATCAACATCGATGATAAGGTGTCATATGCTCAAATTTCACAACAAAAATATAAGTTAAATAAGCCTCTCACCGAGTATGTTTTCAGATATAAAACCATATTGGCTAAGATGACTATCCCTATGGTAGATTAGGATTCATAGGACCTATTCAAATAGAGTCTTCTACTAGTTTTTCATGAAGCAATCATGTTCAAAATATTTTCTTCTTTCACTAAATTATGTCACACTTTAAAACAACAATAAATCAAACTCATATCAAAGGGCAAACTCAAGTACACAAGTGTATTAGATACAACTAATAAGAGTAACAATAAAGTCCCATATAAGGTCAAATTTAATGATAACAAAGCATAGACTCAACAAATAGTCAATACGGCTTAAGAGCCCCCACAAAGAGTCATATTATCAACACCTCCTTAGTGACCTTTTATAAATCTACCAGTTTCTCTAGCTAGAGTTCTACAATAACTACTAGAATGTAATATCATTTCTCTACCTCTCATCAGAGAAGTTAATCCAACAAAGACTCTTCCATAGGGATATGATCAGAATGCATTTTGTGACTTTCATATGGCACTAGGCCATATGAAAAATAGATGCATTAGTCTTAGGCATAAGATATAGGATTTAATTGATGTCAACCAGATTGATCTATGAACTTCAATTGAGCCTCCTTAGGTCAAACCAATAAAGGATAGGTCACTTAAAATATTTTTAGATTCATTTCCATAGCATAATAAGTTAGAGGGATAGGACACATTAGGTGTACATCATGCATATCAGACACATCTTCCACCATCTACATATAGGGCACTAGAAACTGATTCACATCCATTAAGCCACATGATTGGCACCTTTCATTCCAACCTTCCAGTTTGGCCTTTTGTCTCCTTTTTCAAGTAGAAAATTATCGAGGATAACACAAATTATCATACACTCTTCATTAGAGCTTTTATTTATGATCATCCCATTCATAGTGTTCTAATTGATAATGGATCTAATGTTAACATGTTTACTATGACACTAATACAACACTTGGGGTATACAGAGTAGGATATCACTCTGACTAACACAATTATCAGTAGATTTAGTGGATATAGTTAGACCATATTGGGTAAGATCCTCATTCCATTATAGGTTAGTCCTACATGCATGACCACCCCATTCACTATAGTTCATAACATAGGAGTTTTTGACATGTTACTTGGCAAACCTTAGATACAAAAACTCTAAGCAATTCCATCTATAGTGCATCAATGCATGAAATTCATTCATGCTAATCAAGTTATTATAGTTTTTGGAGTTCCATATGAGTTGTAAATTCTAGTTTCAATGCTATTTTCAATTCTAAAGCCAATTTTAGTTCTAGCACCAATTCTAGCTCCATTACCATTACAGAGAGTCCATACACCTCCATAGCTTTAAGATTCTAAACAACTTTTAGCTATAATTTTCACACCCAAAGTAGTTTCATTGAGATCTCAGGCATTGACACATTGAGTATATGTTTAGATAGTTCCTCTTACTTATAGATGGGTCCCTAAGAGCCCTACATTTCCATCTACTTCTTAGAGTTATAGAGGATCCCTATAGTTAGTTTTTCCTTCACAGATCTTAGAGTATTTATAACATATCTAGCTTTCAGAGCCTCAGTCTTAGTACTTCCATCATGCCTCATGATTATGCATGATTCTAATTTTTGATACTAGACACCATGATAGGGATTCTCATCTAAGACTCATCGATTAGTATCATTCCTTTGAAGTATTTCCTATACATAGTCTCTTTTCTATGATTGTACATAGCTTATTTCAAAAATAAAAAAAATAATACAAAATTTAAAAAAATACAAAAATATGTCAATTATATACATCATCTATGTTCTTACATTAGTAAAACACTATGCTAGACTTACATTATGATATTTTATGCTACTTGTTTGTCAATTTATGTATATTACCATGCTTCACTTGATCTTCTTTGAGTGTGTGTAGTGCATCTAGATCCTTAATTACTTTGCTCCACCCATCGAGGGGGCATCTTACTTATACATTATATTTACATATCGATACATCTACCCACTGGGGGAACACTCTACATGACTACACCATCCACGTTATCCCATTCTTACACTACACACTTTAGACATCTTTTCGTAGTATGTTCCTTACTTGATTACACAGATATTATATCGACATCCATTATCATTTATCACACTTTTGTATTTCATAACATATACATTAGTCTTGTATTATATATCTTTTATACTCTTGCTTCTCCCTTTTTATAGTTAGATGCATTTTTACTTATTCCAGTACTTTGTATGCTTCTACTCTTTACTTTGATTAGCTAGATGTGTTTGCATTTTCTAGTTCATGTTTACTTTTTGTTTGCATTTTAGGACATTTACCAAATGTATTTTTCTCCTATCTATATGTGTGTGCCTTTGGATATTTTCCAATGTCCTTTGTGTGTACCTTTCTATGTGCTTATATCCCTTATGCCAATCATTGCTTTTTCCTTTTGTGTGTATATGTAGCATTTGAACATGCCTTATATGCCTTGCATGCTTATTTTTCCCCTCATCCATCCTTATATGATTCTTACTTCTTGATTTGTATGCATGTTTGCTTTATCATTTCTCTTTATGTATAATGCCATGATTCTAATTATACATTTACTGTGCTTCTTAGATGTCATGATGGACATCATGCTCCATCCCTCCATGCCACTAACAACTAACAACTAACAACTAACAACTAACAACTAACAACTAATAACTAACAACTAACAACTAACAACTAACAACTAACAACTAACAACTAACATCTTGAATTCTATCTTTCTCGCATGCATAGGCTATTACATTGTTATATCTAACTAGGCATACCCCTATGGATCTAACAATCTCTCTTTACAACTTTTGCTATATCTTGAGATCATGAATAACAATGCTATATCAAACATTTTTACAACTTAACACACTTACAGGGCTTCTTCTTCTAAGGGTAGTCATTGTAGGGTATTTATTCCTATCCTCAAAAGAGGTGGAAACAAACATGGGTTTTGTCATAGAGATCAAAGATCCTCGTAGTCAAAAATGCAATTTTAGAAAAGTTTAGTCTAGATTCTAGAATTTAGCATAGGCATGGTAGATCAGGTAGATAGAAGAAAACATAGTCCATTTTTTAGTTTTGGCTTTGGAAAATAGCACCAAAAATAGGACTATAACACTAGACCCCAAAATGTCCAATTTTTGGTGCTAGTGTCTAAACAAAAAAAATTCCAAATTTTCCAAAATCAGGCAAAGGGGTGAGTTCGGTCATAATTTTTCCATAATAGTTAGTCTAAAATCTAGTTGTTTTTAGCTCTTTACTACTCAGATAATCTAGATACAGGGGACATCATGCATGACATGAGGGTTTTTAATTATAGTTTAGACATGGTAGTTGATACAACTTTTAGTTCATAATCTATGTTTTAGACATCAGTTATTGGGGTAAATTTACATGACACATGGGTCTTCTCTTTTCCAAGTTTTGTACATTTTCTTGCATGTTCCTAGCCATTGCATGCCTTACTCCATCTACAGGTGGTTGGAATCACTTTCAAGTAAACTTTCATACAAGTTTTCTTCCTAAATACTTGATTTCTTGAGTTTATTCCAATTTTGGAGAGGATTTTTATATGATTTCCAATCTCCATCTTTCAAAGTGGCCAATATTGGCCTAGTTTCCAGTTATATTTGGCTATCCATGCCAACATTGTTAGGTTACAACACATTCATAGGATTCATGAGATATCTCATATGACATTTATATTATATTGGTATCTTTCTATTTAGTTTCACATCATGAGGTAATAATGGAGCTAAAGGTATAACTAACCTTTGTATTCTTGATCCACTTATTCAGAGGTATTGGACACACAGTCCAGACATTGATTAACACATGCATGATTTGCTAACTATGCATAGATGGAAATGATGGAGCCAAAGGTCCAACCTTTACATTCTTGATCCACCTTCTAGGGGATTGATAACTCAGATCATCCATCAATATAACTTTTGGTTTAGTATTCATCTAACACAACCTAGTAGCATAATAGGTTTTATATTGGTTTGCATACCTAGTGAGGTGTATTCAATCCTTTCTCTTCCTTTCTCTCTCTTTACCTAGGTTTGTACATTTTTATTTTAGATATATTCTATCTAGTAATAACTAATCTAATTTCACTTTCCTTGTCTATAGATTCACAAAGTACAATGTGCTCTCACCACACACAAATCCAACATCACATAGCTTCTTGGGCTTAACCTCATCGGTAAGTTTAGGCACGCTTTTATTTTTTCCTTTATCCTAGTATTTCACTTAGCTACATACTTAGAATAAGGGGGGGGGAATGTAATCACATAAAAATGTAATTTGTACAACTTGAGCATGACTTGTGACATCCAAACTATAGGTCTTTCTTGCTTACTTACACAACCCACTAGGAATGTTTTCACTACTTCTTAGTCCCCCAAAGCCTTCCTAAATCAACCCTAGCTATCCCAAATTCCTCTCTTAGACATAGAAGTATCCTCAAAGGTCCTTATCCTATTAGAAAATAGTGCCATAAGTTGGACTATAACACTAGACCCTAGGGTGTCCACTTTCTAGTGCTATTGTCCAAGTCACTCTTAGCCTCAAATGGTTAGATTTCCATAGATCCTTATATTTTTCCCTATCATCCTAACACAAAGTCATCTAGCCTAGGATAATTAATTTCCTTATAAAATCATAGTCAAGGGTCATTTAGAAGGGTTGATAATAATTCAAAAGGCACAAGCTAGAAATACACTAAGCACACTTAAGAAAATATTCTTATTCTCTCTATATAGCCAACCACTACTATTTATAGCCTACTCAAGCTTCCACACAAGTCATGAGTCATCTCAAGATTACTTAGATTCACATAATACTTGCATTGCATACACAAGATTATGAAATACACATTAAATTTGAGAGAACTACATTGGCCTTGATCCCTCCTTGAAGTATTAGTATGTAGGAAGCATGCCCACACATGGGGTGTGATTATATATTCAATGTATAATACACACTAACCCCTTTTTCTAGTTGATTCAAGACCACTTGTCAAGCCTAAGGAGGAACTATGACCTTAAAAGATAGAATTAGTTACACATAGAGCTTTGTAGATGATCAAGACCTAAGATTCTAGACACAGAGCCTCCTAAAGTATTAGAATAGAACCCAAAAAGCTCAAAATAAGTAGATCAAAAATAATATAACCACAAAAATAGGACTATAGTGATAGACCCCAAAGTGTCCAATTTTTGGCACTACCATTTAGGCAAAAAATAGACTTCTGGGCCCTATTTTTGATAGTTTGCCTAGTTAGATCAACAATTTATAGCTCTAGAATCCTTCATCTTAGTCTAGAAATCAATTAAGTTTAATATCTATCCCCTTGTTTGCTACTTTTAGTAATTAATTGATCAAATCCTGATTTATCAAATTAGTAGGTTAATTTAGACATACTATATTCACATATTTTTAGATTAATGTAGACCCCTTTACTAATTAATAAATTAAACCTTAGTTTCCCAAAAATAGTAAAACAGTAACCCTTAAAATTTTTAATAATTCCAAGATCGTGGTGTCTTCAAGATTCCTACTCATGAGCCTTTGAGTATTGTTCCATTTCATGAGTCTCAGCATCTCAACTTTCTTGTTAACTTAACCCGAGGTTACAATGGGCATTGTGAACTCATTGGTAACATTACTCTTAATGTCTTAGATTAAAATGAAGATGATCTTGATGAGATTAACTTAAAGATCAAAAATTTTGATCTCTCACCTCATCTCATCTCATAGCTTCCTACTTCCTTGTAACCTCACTCTCATAAACCTCCTTACAATGACAGTCTTGTTGTCTTGACCAAGACTAGGCATTCTATATACCATGCTTCATTAGATGAAAATGTTATTTGAACATATTTCATTTATATTCACACCTTAGATTATGATGATGGATATTCCTTAGATGATTCATTATTAGGTAGTCTTATTTAGGCCCATGATGTTGAGATTGTCTATTATAGTTCTTCTTTACTTGAGTCTTTTCATGCATTTTATCATTTTCCTTCACTTATAGCTCCTAATTTTTGTATTTTTCCCTTTATCATAGGGTAGAGATGGCATAAACACTTATATTTTCTATGGATCCATGTAGGACTATGCTCATGGATCATGTTGTGGTTGAGCTTTACCATTTTGCTAAGTACCCTAACCCTCATAGTTGGTTTACCCATAAGGTTAGTACAACTCTCCTTAGACCTTTTTTAGATCCCACCCATCCCTTAGTAGAGCCTCTTTTTTCTCCTTCTATAATTGATCTTATTCCCTCTCCTACTATTTTTGAGCCTATCCTGACTTTTGATGCTATCACTCCTTCCATTGAGCCTAGTTCCGTTCCTCCCTCATCGTCACCCTCCCTTGGTGATGGTTTACTTCCCTTGCCTAATATGGATCCTCTACCCACCAAATGGGCTGATGAGTGTTCTCTGAATTCTTACACTCCTATTATATCTCCTTCCATGAGTGCTTCTACTAAAACCACTCACAAACATATTTGTTGCTTCTATGGGATAGATAACCATTCTTCTACCCATTGTCATAAATTATGATAATATATTGATACCTTGCATCCTTCTTCCCCATAATTATACAAATTCATAACTCCCTTAAAGGTACTTCTTGAATATCTACCCAAGTATGATGAGGTATGTTATATATGGCATCTATGTGGCACCCATCAAACCAATCATTATCACATCCTTCAACATTTTAAGGATCACCTTATAGCCATTCCTAGACCTTCTACCACTCCTCCCATAGGTTGTTCTTGTAAGAAGGCTCCTCCTTCTTCTCCCATGGCTCCACATCTAGTGGTTCCATCACCTCCTATGGTCCCTTCATCACCTTATATATATATCCACCTATGATTCCTTCACCTATGGATCTTACCTCACCCATGGATTCCTTTCTACTAATGATTCCTACATCTACAGTAGATATTTCCCCCATGCATTCTCTTGACCATCCTTTACCTAATTTTCCTCCTTATAATGATCCATTGAGTATTACTATATTTTTAGTTGAGGAAAACAATAAAGAAGTATTTGCCTAGTATTCATTGAAGATTATTGAAACTTCAGTAGCAGTGTGTATCCAACTTCATAGAGACTTATCTGATGTATTAGATAATGTGTGTGGATAAATTTACAAGTATCTATAAGTACATGCATGGTGATTTCACATTTATATTTGATTAGACACATGATCCAATCTTATTTCTATCTATTATATCATTTGACTGTGTCAAATTTCTACTTCTCTGATATCATGATTTCTTGCTTGTTGTACTATATCTTACTTATCTTATCATTTATATTTCACATATGATTGTATTTCTTTATCATTGATTTCTCTCTTTTCCTTGGATTTTTTCTCAAGACTCTCTTTCTTGTATATTTATGATTTCTTTAATTTCTTATCCCTATTTTTCATAGATAATTTATCATGGTGACTTGGTTATACAAACCCTATTCCCTTTGGTTATTATCTACCTTTACCATGTGATCAGTTATCAAACAATCTATCTCATTATTACTTCCTTTTACCGATCCAAATTGGATCTCCTTTTTACCTTCTTCATTTTTTACAAACTAAGAATATACATGATTGAGACTTGAGATCACATGTTAATTCATTATCAAGCCTAAGTGTCCTAGTCAGTCTTTGTCTTTGGTTACTTAGCTTCCTTTAGCCTTAGCCTAAAATTCATTCATGTGTATCACTATCTCTCTCATGATTGGATATTCCAAATCCATATGGAGGAGGAACATTTAAAAGACTTTAAAAGAAATTTAAAATCCAAATCATTTAAACAAAAGGTAATGATATTAAAAGGCAAAAATATTCTTAAAAGTCAAATCACACTAAAAGGCATGATTCAAAGCATATCTCCTTCTTTTAGTCAAAACTCAAACTCCATGATTGGACTCACAATAGAATCAAGGTCCTTTGGGGTGATACAGGTGAGTAGATTAGAAGAGGAGAATAAAAAAATAAAATAAATATTTTAGTGCTGCCTACTTTCTCATGCAAGTACCCAATATTCATTGTAGATCGATGGCTTTGTAAGGGGTCCTAAAGAATAGGGAACACATCATGTGAAGGTAGGTTCATTTAATTTTCCTTGTACCAATCTACTTCCATGATTTGATCTTAGTAGCATGTTTATTTTACTACAAAGATTTGTGTCTATAGCAAAGAGGTTTCCTTTGTACATAGATGATCACTAGTCACTTAGTGTCTTCTCATGTCCTTAGTATACCTCTTTCCTCCTAATGTCTTCTCATAAGATTCCTAAGTCTTGATTTTTATGCTCCCTTTTTCATTCCTTATATCTCATATCTATTTCCTCTTGAGAAATACTACTTTGTCTACTGATCACTCCCCTTGGGATCTCATTTGTGAGTTACTTTGTAAGACTACAGATAAGACCCAACCATCCTCACAAATTACCATCTTTTCCTT
This sequence comes from Torreya grandis, assembly GCA_037957365.1. NCBI lineage: Eukaryota > Viridiplantae > Streptophyta > Pinopsida > Cupressales > Taxaceae > Torreya > Torreya grandis. The sequence continues at coordinate 132,454 of JARHVA010005803.1, forward strand.
TCTATTACCCACATCCTTGATTACCTAATTTTTATTATTTATTCCACCCCAGTGGTGTTATCTTTGTTGAGTTATAGTGTAAGACCATGGATGGGACCTATCCCTCCTCACAAAATTTTCTAATACCCATGTCACCATCCAAATTACCTGTCAAATTTAAGATAAGATTCAATTGATTATGAACATAAACGTCATTTTACATGCTTCCCATCTTGATTATTATGTTTTATGCTTACTTCACTTTTATTTCACCTTTTTATCTTCTTATTTTCTAAATGTGTGTATGAATACAACCATTTATTGAATTTTTCATACTTCCCACCTTGAATTAGTATGACCAATTTAAGACCAAATCTTTTACAATTTTGTTTTTCTTTCATACTTCCTAGGATGATTTAATATGATTTATTGACTTAATTAATTTATTTTTATTAACATTTATGCCCTTTTACACACCTTCCATTTTATTACTTTGTTAATCATACTTCCCAACATGATATTAGTGTGATTTTACTTGTTTTAATTTGGTGCTAATATCTTTCACATTGGTTTAAAAACAAATTCCTTTTTACCATCTTGTTTTATCATTTCTTGGTTATTTATACTTAGTAATTTATTTTTGTTACACATTTCCCAGCATGAAATAGTCTGTAGTACATTTTCTTGATTGATTATATTTTACCAAGTCCTTTTTGCATATTTCATTTTAACCATGCATGTGTTTTTCATAATTCTAGAAAAGAAACCACATATCATATATTTCCTATAACATATACACCAAAGCTAAATACATGTGCTATAAATAAATATATCCAAAGCATCCACATCCTTAACCATAATGAAAAACCATAATAATGATAACATACACATCCAATAAAAAATATGCCAAAATGAACCATATATATATATATATATATATATCTTGAGTTTAATATAGTAGATACAACCATATACAATGCTAAAACTCTATGGATAGGATCCATCCTATCTATCTTATGGCTTAGCCATGCTACCTACTAAGGCTTCAGTCTGACTCCTCTAGATAGTATGTTATAAGGAGCCCATCTGAGATCTCAATACCTCTACCTATCCCTATAGGTGTGATACCCACACCTATGACTCCACCAACTAGGTTTGAATCTCTGTCATCTCCATTACTATGGCCAAATACGTAGCTATCTCATATGTTAGGGCCTACTTACCCATAGCTCCCATGCACCCATCACTACTAGTAGTTACATCCTCTCTCTCTCTCTCTATACCCATATCTACCTCACTACTCTAGTTAATTTGAACTAGCTCACACGAGTTGGGGAAAATGGTACACTCAGATCTTCCAGTGTCATGGGGTCATATGGCTATATAGTCTCATTCAAAACATCATGGAGTGTTCCCCTCATTAGGGACCCCCATATCTCCTTTGTATCCTTGGTTACATCTAAAAAATCACACCATATGGATATTATATCATTGTTACATCTCAGAATACCTATCTCCCTCTACTTATAAATAAAAAATTAAAGCAATAATTTAACCACCTTTTCTTACATGTCTATGTCTAAGTTACTATGGTCTCACCATATACATGACCACCTAGCATAGTCTCCCTATCTATGTGGCCTCCTATCAAGTCCTCTATAGGTTTCGACCTCAACTCATACCTAGTTGTCATAGATCATGTCCATCTCAGCCTACATCTAAGTGGTCTCTCTGTCATCTCCTTTAGATCACTTATTGGGTCATCTGGGATAGAATAGTCTCTAATATCTCTTATTTCTCCTACCTCCATTAACATCATGTCCTTGGTATCCTTTATTCATCTCACTATATAATTGATAGTGGTACATCTAGTATCACTACCTCTACATCACTATTCTCCTACTCATCTCCTCATCATGCTTGACTAGTCCATGGCCACTCTCGATATGGTTTTAGTGTCAACATCATTATATATGGCCCTAGTCCTCTCTTCCCTCATGGATCCCTCATGTGCTAATCCCACTACTTAGGCATTAGTATCAGTGTTGTTAGATGAGGTAGGCCCATCTACCGTAACACTCATGCCATTAGATGTGGCTCTCTCTACCATAAATAGTGTCTAACAACCTTTGATCTCTTTATCACTAATGCTATCATGTCATAGCTTGCCCATGCAGATATTATGTGCTTGTATGGATACCACATGATGTCTATACATCTCACTAACTATAGCACTAACACGTGGTGCATAGATCATGTTACCTGATCCTCTCTCTATCTCCATACCCAAGGTTACCTATCATCGATTACATAGGGAAACCTAACTAGCTATTACATAAGAAACCTCTCATATATCCAAGCTATCAACAATATGATCAATCTTATGGTCCTTTACCCTCTAACCAACATATTTTACATATCATGTATCTATTAGACCTAGATAATAGAGCTTAGGTCATATAAAAATCACTCCTCCAAGATCATCTTAATCAAGGATACCACAAATAGTGGTACCTTTCCATCTAACTTGTGACATAACACCCACTATGTCACAAGGCCTATCAAAGCCTTACAAATGTCTAGAATCTATGATTTATAGACATAAAACATGCTAACTCTTCTACCTGGTAATATCATCTCTAAGCCTATAACCCACATGGCTAAGGCTCTCCTCTCCTCTAAGCTATCTAGTATCCCTATGGTCACTTTCTCTCCTACTATAGGCATCCACAAGATGACATGGACATCCTCTAGCATGAGAACCACCTCTACTATATCCCCATCCACCTCCCATCTAAAGGTGTTAGTTAATTGCTCCCAGCAACTAAAGAACATGACTAACAAATTATCATTGAGGGAGATCTAGCACATATTAGCTACCCCACCTAGACCTATGGATCCTATTCTATCCCTATCTCCATTTGATAACCTCTCTAATAAGTATGGTAACCATGCCGCATCCATAAGTCTCCAAAATTTCCATCATTATTACACCCAAGAAATAATAGAGGATGCATCAGTTCCTTCATGTCATGTATAGTCATAATACATTATTTTTACATTTTTAAAGCAAAAACAAGCCTAAAATTACTTTATTTTATTCTTTTTAAATTATTTTTATCCTACTCAGTCCTTATTGACCTTACTTGGTCATTTCAAGCCATTCTAGTCCTCTTTCAGCATTTTGCATGCTTTTTCATATCATTCTAGATTTTTGGTTAAACTAGTTTGACAAATTCCTATCCTTTTGCCTAGTTTAATCAAACAAATCTGAGTCAACCCCCTTCTCTTCCCCTCCCTAGTGCCAAGTTTCTATTTTGGACCTTTTGAACCACCTGACAACTCCAAACTAGGCCCTCAACTTGTATAATGTATAAGGCCGACCCATACCTACTGGGTCAACACTATGGATTCTACTCATTTCTAGCCTACTAGGTTGATTGTGTCAACCCAATGCTTTCTACTTGTTGACCTCTGGAATTTTCTTGAAAAAGTGTTATTTTCTTGCTTTCTTCCTAAACCTTCTAAACTCATTTTCCATCTTCCTATTTTATACCCTTATGATCTAATTTTATTTCATTTTGACATATATAAATTCTCAAAATCAAATTTTACTAAATATTCACTTAACTCAATACAAATTTTAAAAATTGGTTTGAGATTCATAGCTGCATACCTATAGTGCACTTATTGCTGCCTCTAGAGCCTCTCCCTATCTAGCCTATCATCTCCTCACAATCCTAGCTTGTTTTTTCTCTATAGATCTTTTCCCCCCCTCTCTCACAGATAAAAATAACAAATGATTTATATTTTTCCCTATTTAAAATCTCTTTTACCAACTCAAAATTCTTCAATTATTATCCTCTAGATTCTTTGTTTTGCCTATATCTTTGTTTCTACCCATCCATTTTACAAACTGTAAAATGAATTAGATTCATGATGACTTAGAGAATATTTTACACTATCATTTGATTATATTCAATTTTTTTAATTTTTGGCTATTTTTTGCACTAACTTCTATAGGTTCATCTAGTGCTCTCTACATTGGATGCCTTCACATTTCTTGCAATCTACTTCTTTATCTATGATACTAAGGTAAGTTAAATGTATCTATTTTTCAATTCAATCCTTTCATTTATTTTATTTTATGTTTATTTCACCTTAATTAGCATTAAAATTATGTGTTATCATATTCTATCCTGAAACACCATCTCGTGTTACCCTTATGTGACATGTGATGAGCTCAAAGTGGGGCATATATATACACAATATTTTCAAACTTTTATTGATTATTGACACTTTGTATCTTATAAGAACCTATTGAGACTCAATATATCTAAGTTTATGCCTTAAGGGGTGCATCGAGAAAGGGGTAGGTAGACCATCAGTGCTTCATAAGATTATTGTCCCTTTTTCCACTTTCCATCTATGCACTTATCTCCTAAAACCATTAACCTTAAGTTTATTCTTCTCAGTCCTGCTTATTTCAATTTTTTCCTCTTTCCATCCCTCCTTTTCTTTCCTTAACTCCCTTTTGGTCAATCAATTGTACTAGGTCAATTAGGTCAACCTAGTGCAATTTAAGGGTATTATACACTGTCTTAGATTATTAGCCTTTCAACTAACCTAGCTTAGACCTAGTGAATTATCCCTAAAAACACATTGGGTTGACTTAATCAACCTTGTATAGATGAAATTTTTGGGAGGATTTATGGTGAGATCCACCTATATATACAATTTCATTTCCTATCATTTCACAAGAGAATAATTAAGAGTGAAAAAGTGTAAACAAACATATGCATATTGATCATTTTACTTGAGGAATAAATCTTAGGGTTCCATACTTTCTTTGGAGATATAAATATTGTCTTTTGGAGAAGTATTTTTGATGCTTAAATAGGTTGTGTATCTTAGAGATGATTTATCTTTTTTATCCTTATATACCACAACAATCTCTTGCGAAGCACCTTGGCCAAGGGAAAAATTGAGGTTCAACAGGTTCATATTTAAAGGTAAGTATTCCTAAATTTATTTATACTTTATAAGAGTATATAGATAATGAATTTGTATGCTTCTCCCATGTATTAGGATTCTATATACATTGATGTGAGCATATTTCTTCTAATACATGTTTAGTTTGGTTTGTTTTAATGTTTCTAACCCCCACTTTACGCCATAAGCTTTGGTGTGCACTAGTTTAGATTTACTTTCTTGCTATTAGAATAAGTGAATGATTTACACCTTAGGAATCCATTAGGGTTGTTGTGATATTGTGTTAGAATGTAAGATTTGGAACCCTTCCTAGCATGATATGTTGTGACAAGTGATCCCCTAATCATGTCTAAAAAATCCCCATATTGGTCATGCTTCTACTTAACAAGTGTATCCTCAATCAAAAGTGTAGGTATGTTCTATATTTTCTAATCTAGGATTTATTTATAGACATGATGCATTTTTAATTGCATATAGAGTGCTCCAACCAACACCAACCCACCTCCTGATACAACTCAACTTCTTTCCTAAGTTATTCAATAAATGAACATAATGCAAAACTCTAACACCAATAAAATGATGCAAATTCAATAACATTTAATTAATATGGATACTCAAACTCTATATATTCATCCTCAAGCTAATCCCAATTACATTCATCCACCTCTTAGAGATACCTTAGGTAATGTTATTCCTCAACCCATAATGAATAACAAGATGCTTCAAACTATTCAAAATGAGCCTTTAGCTCCTTTCATTGTATCTATTGATTTTGGTAACATATCTCTGACCATCAAGTATGATGAGACTAAATACCCTACCTCATTTATTAAAACCTGTGGTAATCTTTAAAAAGAGTAGATTCAAACTAATACCTTCACCATAACTTAAATATTAGTTAAAACCTTCATTGGTGATGTAGAATGTTATAACCAATTACCCCAACATTCTATTTGTCAACTTGAAGACTCGGTTAATACATTATTTAAAGAGTTTTAACATAATGATGTTATCAAAAATTATCTTAGCCACTTCGTCAATGATAAACAATCTCCCACTAAATTAGCTCATGATTTTATCAAAATATGGAAATCATTGGCCCACAAATCTAACCATAACATGACTGATGATAACTTTTTCAAAATATTTATCATTGTTTTGACTTCTTCTCTCTAATATAAGGTTTAAAAATTTGCTCACCAAACACTTAATAAAGCTCTTGACCAAGATAAACATTAAGACTTTATCATGAAGCAATTCAAACCTAATCCTAAACTTCTAAAAGGATATTTTACAACATATACCAATACTATCACCAGTAATACTCCACAAACCAAACCAAGAGTTGACAAAAATGACATCCCTTCATCTTCTCATAGACCACTTTATATTCAATAAATGAAACAACTTTTACCACCCTATAAACCTTTCACCTATCCTAAAAATCCTCCTAAGTGGTATGATCCTAATCTATTTCTTTGGTTCCATGCTAACATTGGTTATTCACATGAATCTTGTAAAAGGGATCATTAAACTTTTTGTCTTTTATATGCTGGATGATTCATTTAATCATGAACCCATGATCAACCTTCATCATTAAGATTACATCAATGCTTCTCAAAATTGATAAGCTTCCAAAGCTTCTACCTCTAATAATAAAAAATATTTTTATACAACCAATAATCAACAAAACACTAAGGATATTTGTTCCATTGATGTTGATTATGACCAATATTATAATAATTCTCAATATGTTAACACTGCTAAGGTTAATTATCATCACAAGTTGTCTCACAAAGGTCCTATTACCAAACCTAAGCATCCATATTTATAAGAACAACTTATTAAAGATAATATAACTACTAATCTTACTTTTAAATCCTATAAGAAACCTCCTCCTCCTTATCATCCAACCACATCTATTCCTTCCAAATATAATTTACCTTCTAAACCTCATGTTGGTTCTTCTAAATATCATTAGAATTTTCTTGAAGAACTTAACTCTATGCCTTGTAAGATTCCAATTATGGAGTTGGTTCTTACTTCACCCTATCATCGTAAGTTACTTATGCATAAAATATAATAAATTGAAGATCCATCTTCTATTGATGAATAACCACCTTCTATTGAATCTCAACTTACCAATGTCAATATCATTGAAACTATGTGTCCTTCTTCCAAGACTTCCATTGAATTTATTGAAGAGGATATGATTAATGAAGTTATTTTTCATGATGATGATCTTTCACTTTTTATTAAAATATACATTAATACTACCCTTATCCATAAAGTTCTAGTTGACAAGGCCCTGGTATTAATGTGACAACTCTATGGATTATCCAACAAATTGATTATAACAAGAATCATCTCAAGCAAATGTGTCTTACCTAATGTGGTTTTGATAAGACTAATAAAAAACCATTTGTTTTCATTTGGCTTCCATTAATGATTGGACCTAATAATGTCCAAACTAAGCTTATGGTCCTTGATTTACTTTTATCTTATAACATACTCCTTGGTCACCCATGGACTCATAAAATGAGAGCCATTGCTTCTTCTGATAGCTAATGCATTAAGTTTTTACATAATGGAAAGTGACATAAGCATGAGGTTAATCCCAACCCATGGAGTATTCAAATTACTAATCCTAAATCTTGGTATCATATTCCAACCATTGCTAAGATCAATAATGATCCTTTACCCAAGTTCATCAACATGAATCTTGATTTACAAGTTACTCTTACTGATTCTAATGATGATGAACCTAATGATTTACAAAATACTTATAATACTACCAAGTTTCCTCCCTATATTTTGTAGTGGCTTCTTCCTTCTCTATTATTTAAGGATTGTACTATTCTTATTATGGATGAGATTACTAATTTAACCCCTCCATGCAATGCTTAGGAGCCTTATTTACTAGAAGATGCCTTCACTTTTCATGATTTTGGAGTGGCCAAATTATTTCAAGATCCTCTCATCATGTCTCCTCATATATTTAGTAATATTAGGATTTCACCTTTTGAAAATCCACCTAACTCTCAAGCATGTACAAATTCTCCAATATATGATGACAACTACATAATGGCCCAAGATAAATCTTGAGACTTGGATGCCCAACATTATTATAAAGACTTAGCTCAAATTCTTGCTTTTAATCAGGATGTTCATACCATTTTGATGGATCATAACTTAGATCCCAAAGGTCATGTGCCTCCTTCCAATTTTCCTCTTATTGATACTCCTTGGGTGGTAGAGAAAATTATACCTTACAAATATTTAGAAATTCCAATATCTCCTTCACCAATTATTGATCTAATCATTGTATCTAATCCTTCTCTAATCACTAAAACCAAAAACACTCCAATCCCTTCTGATTCATCTACTTCTATTCTGGAGATTACACTCAACACCAAGGCAACTGATATCCATTAGATACATTCTGAGTATGATCACCATGGTAATAAAATTCTATATCTTGAAGTAGATGTTGAGTATTATGGTCCTCTTCACACCTTTCCTAGTGATGGAGCTATTATTAAAATACTTCATGATCGAGAACCTCAACTTCCTTTGCAACATCATAAACTTGGGAATTTTAAATTAAAACCCCTTATTTCAAAAACTTCATTGCTAGAATTGATCCCAAAGTTAATCCAATATCTTCTTTACCTAACGCACCACATCAATTTCAAGACAATAATGCCATGCTTATTGAAGAAACCACTTTCATTGAATATGGTACTCCATCTTGTCCTTGACCAATTACTACCTTTCATGAACTCTCACCTACTGAACATGACAATTTCAGCTTATTCTTGGATAAGTATAATGAGGTTTTTGATTAGTCCTATGAGGATATGCCTCGTATTGATCCTACCATTATGGTGTATAATATCATTACTTATCATGATGCCAAACCTGTGAATCAAAAGAAAAGGAAATTTACACACAAGGTTTCTACATTATGTCATAAGGAAGTCATCAAATTACTCAATGATAAATTTATCAAACCATTGGATTATTTTGAATGGGTTTCTAACATTGTTCCTATTCAAAAAAAGGTCACTATGGTCATTTACATGTATATTGATTTCTACATTATTCACCTCATTTGTCCTAAGGACAACTTCCTTTGCCTTTGATAGATGCCATCATAGATTCCATAATTGGTTATGAAATTTTATCTCTTATGGCTTCTTAGGCTATAGTCAGATTCACATTTCCCTTGAGGACCAACATAAGACAACTTTCACCATTGAATGGGGTACCTATTGCTATGTCAAAATTCCTTTCAACCTCAAAAATTTTAGAGCCACTTACCAAAGAGAAATGACTCACATATTTCATGATCTTATCCACAAAATTGTTAAAACCTATGTAGATGATATCATTTCTAAATCCAAAATTTATACAACTTGTTTCTCATATCTTGGTATCATATTTGATCACCTCCTTAAATATCAGGTTAGACTCAATCTTTACAAATGTGTCTTTGGTGTCACATCTATAAATTTTTTAGGATTCCTAGTCTCTCTCTATGGCATCGATGTTGACCCCACTAAGATTAGTGTTATCATCAACATGCCCATTCCTAATTCAATTCATAATATTCATACATACTTAGGCAAACTTGGAGTAATTTTATGATTCATCCCCAACATCCACTCCATCAATTCTCTTCTCAAGAAAGGTACTACTTTAGAATGGATGAATCCCTATCAAAAATCCTTTGATAACTTGAAAGAGTCATTATTTCATCCACATACACTTCATCCTTCTTCTAATGATCAACCCTTGATCCTCTATACTTCTTCCACACCTATATCAGTTGGGGCAATGCTTACCCAATAAGATGATACTAGAAGAGAGTATGCCATATATTACATTATCTAAAGCCTCATCGATTATGAAACATGTTATACCAAAATTAAACATGACTACCTCACCATCTATTTTATATCTAGAAATCTTTGACATTACATGTTCTACCAAACTAATTATGTCCTCATTCATTCTGACCCCCTTCATCACTTATTTTCCAAAGCCTTTCTCCTTGGAGATAAAACTAGTAAATAGATGGTCCTCATTATGGAATTTGATATCCACATCATCACTCAAAAAGTTATCAAAGGTCAAGTCATAGTTGATCAACTTACCATAATTCCTATACTAGCTACTTCTCCCCTTCAAGATAGTCTTCCCAATGATAATATCCTCTATATTGAAGGTCTTAATCAAGATATTTATCTTAAAGATTATTTTCATAACTTAACCATTGATCTTGAAGAAAATAATATTAATAAATCCTTTATTCTATCTAATACTACTAAACCTAAATTAGTCATCATGGAGATTCTTGAAATCAATATTGACTTGTACGAGGATACTTTAACCCTTCACTTTGATGGTGCTAAATGCATTTAAGGAGGTGGGTCAAGTTGCTTTCTTACAAGTCCTCTTGGTAGATCATTCCTTTAGATTTTCATTTCATATTTGATGTCACCAATAATATGGTTGAATACGAAGCTCTAATCTTAGGCATGAGAGCTTATCTTGACTTAGACACTCAATACCTACATGCTCTAGGTGATTCTCAACTTATTTTCCACCAAGTCAATGGTGATTATCAATGAAAAATGAGAATATCATCACCTATCATAAAATTAAAAGCACTCTTGATAAGGACTTCATATTTTTCACTATTGATCCTATTCCTGTAGATCAAAATTATATTATTTATTCCATGGCTTCTTTAACATCTCTCTTTCATCCCCACCAAGTTCTTGTCGATCCTAATTTTTTATACAAATAAGAAAATTTACATCTTCAACTCAACCACCAGATTCTCTATTCTACCACATCAAGGTTGTCACCATTAAATAAAGCCCATGGTATCAAGACATTATTCAATTCTTAGAACATCAAACTTATCCTCCTAAGTTAGACTCTCGTGAAAAGACATGCATTCATAAACAAGATTTCAAGTATGTGTTTTGACATAACATCCTTTATTATCATAATGTTGAAGTTACCTTGCTCCATTATATTATGCAAGATGAGGTCCCTCTTCTTATTGACTAAGCACATGGGAGAATTTGTGGTGGACACTATAACGAACATGCTACAACCCACAAATACCTATGTATGGGTCAATTTTGGCCTACTCTTGAAAATGATGCAATCAAATTTAATAAAAAGTGTACTACTTGCCAAATTCATGATGATCTAATTCATTCACCTCTAGTTGAGATTCAAACTATCTAATCTCCTTGGCTATTTTACACATGGGGATTCAATCTCATTGGTAAATTACCTTGCTCCTAGGATGGGCATGTATTTATCATCACCGCTACCAAATATTTTACCAAATGTGTTAAATCCATGTCCCTTATTAATGTCATTAGTCCTACCATTTCCAAATTTATTCTTAATCAAATCATTTTCCACTTTGGTGTTCTATATACCATCATTTTTGACAATGGTGGTAACTTCAAAAATAAACATGTTAAACAACTTTGTGCTAAATTCAAGATCAATAAATTTTTTTCCATGCCTTATCATGAACAATGCAATGGTCAAGCTGAGGCCACTAATAAAATTCTCAATAAAATCCTCCAAAAGATAATTCATGAAACCTACATATATTGGCATCTTTATCTTTACCCTACTCTTTTGGCATACCTAACTTACGTACTACCATTGGGGTAATGCCATTCTCTCTAGTCTATGGTTCTGAGTTAGTTCTTCCCTTATAATTTAAGCTTCCCTCTCTCTATATATCTCTTCATGGTATCATTATCAATGAAGAATTATGTGAAACTTTTTATTCCCTTTATTTCCTTGATGAACACCATATTTTTGCTTTAAAACAAAACCACAAATATAAGGCTTGTATTACCAAACAACATAACAAATGTGTTAAAGTCCAAACTTTAATGTTGGTGATATTATCCTTAAATTAGATTATAACCATGATAAATAAGGTAAATACACCCAAAAATGGTGGGGCCTCTATATATTTAAATATATTCTTGGTCCAAATACCTACCACCTTCAAGCCAATAAAGGCCATGTTTTCAAAGAGCCCACTAATGCATAATTACTTAAAAAGTGTTTTGCCTAACACATTTACTTATTCTCATGATTTCTATCTAATTTTTTTTTTAGGTTACTTACATGGGTATCTCCCCTATAATAGTTTCTTCTTATTACAAACCTTTAGTCCTTCCTTTTTGGTCTTTTGGTTTTCCCATTTCTTTCATGAGTTGCATTGTAAAATTGTAGATAAGACCCAATCTTCCTCATGATGTACCATAGTCTTCTTTATTTTTATACTCTTTTTACACATTTATTTTTGGCACCCTCATGTGTTTCTCTTTTATGATTTATAGTGTAAGACCATGGATAAGACTTGGCCTTCCTCATAAAATTACCATCATGTTATTCCTTTTATAAAAATAAATAAATATGATTTTAATTCTTGTTCTCAACTTTATATTTTTCTTCTTTTGATAAATGGAATTTACATAATAATCTATGTTAGCATGTTTTCCTCTATTTCCCTTATTCTTATGATAACGAATCACATTTTACTATCATTGTATACCTTTTTACCCTTTGTCACATTTTTTGCAATTTGAATAAATTCAAATTGTTTCATGTGTCACTCCTCTTTATTTCTTTTCCTTTCAATCCATATTAGATAAAATAAGGTCAAAGTCAAGATATCATTTTTATTTCACCTATATTTATGAGACTCTTAGATCCCATGCTCTCTAAAGTTTTCTCTCTTAGTAACCAAGTCCCAAGTATTTAAATGAAAGTCATCTTTAGCACCCATGTTTGGTTTTCCAAATCTGTATGGAGGAGGAATAGAAAAATCCATCAAGAAAGTTAAAAACCAAATCATTTTAAACAAAAAGGCAATGATATACAAAAGGTAACATACAAATCTTAAAATTCAAAATCACACCAAAATATGTGATTCCAAGCACATCTATCTCTAATCAAATTTCAAACTCCACAGTTGGCCTCACATAGAGCCGAGGTCCATTAGGGTGTGGTAGGATAGTAGATTTGAATAGGATAATTCAACAAACTCTATGGTGTTACCTACTTTCTCACATAAGAACCCAATATTCTCAATAGATCGATGGCTCTGTAAGGGGTCCTGAGGAATAAAGAACATATTATGGAAAGGTAGGTCCATTTTACTTTTCATGAATATATCCTTCATGGGATAATCTATATACTTCATTTATTGACCCAAGACTTGTGTGTCAAAGAGAACTTCTTTAGAGTCCTTAAAGTCAAAAGTCCTCTTGTTTTGAAAAACCAAATTTGAGTGTCTTGACTTTGATAAAGAGTTCTTCTACCTTGGTTTCTCCTTCATTCTCCTCTCTACCCATTTCCTTTCCCACCTTGATAGGTAAATTGTGATTTTAAATATATTTTCCCTTCTTATATATTTCCTTCTTATTCACCTCTTAAAAACATGCTATCACTACTATGTTTCAATTTTATCTATCCTTAGAGTGAAAAAGATGTTGGAAAAATTATGGATTACTTTATTGCACCATAAATTTAAATTTTTAGACATCATTTTCTTTTATTTTACCATTTTTCATTGTTGTACTATCCTAATATTATGGACACCTAAGTTTGTCCCTTTTTCCATTATTGAGTGAGGTTGGCTTGTTACTTCTCACTCGACAATGTTGTTTTCCCTTTTTATGCACCTTTTTCCATTGTTGTGTGAGATAAGTATTGTTATTTCTCATTCATTAATGTTTTTTTTTCCCATTTTTTTAAATTTTACCTCGATGTTTTATTACCATCCTTTTTGACATGTATCCTTGGTTTGACTTGGTGAGCATGCCTTTCTTACTTAAGGTTTACTTGTTTGAGTTTTTTGGTCTTTAGTAGCCTTGGATTTTTGGTTACATAATTTACTCTTATTTTTGACTTGGTCATTTTGTTTAACATAGCACTTATAACCCTATCTTGCCAAATTTAAATGTACATCCCATCCTCATAGCATCATCTATCTTAACTTTCCTACATTTTTTTTGTTTTTTCTCTTTAGTTTTGTATTCTTGGGTTTATCAAAATCAAAATCTATTCCCTACATAATTAAAACTAAAAACATAATAGAAAACCATCTAATGATAAAGGTAAGTTAAGGTATGCATCACATTTACTTTTCAATCATTTAATTTTTAATTATTTACTTTTTTGTCATTTACTTTCAGTTATTTTTGCTTTAAAATACTACAACTTTTTTTAGCATCAGTGTTATGTGTTCTTATATTCTTTCTCAAATCACCATCCCCTATTGAACCTTAGTGACACATAATGAGCTTCAAGTGGGGTATATGTATACACATAATATTTTCAAATTTTATCAAATATCGATGCTTTACATCTTGTAGAAACCCATCAAGACTTAATCTCTCTAAGTGCATACCCTAAGGGGTGCACAAGGAAAGGGGTGGGCATACCATTGGTGCTTCTTAGGATTATTTTTCCTTATTACCACATTATTACCAATCCAAACAACTCCTAAAACCATTTCCTAAGCTATTAATCCTCTTTTTCACACTCTAATATTTTCCCACTTTCCATCCACTTCCCCTCACCTTAAAGTCCCTTTTTTTAGTTAGCTATTCTTGGTTGACTAGGTTGACCTTGTACAACTTAGAGTTTTTTTTCACTTAGGAATTAGTTTGGCCTTTGGCCAACCTAGCTCATGACCTATTGAATAATTATTCAAAATTATGCTAGGTCGATTGGGTAGATCCTATTAGACAATATTTTTAGAAGGGTTAAGGGTCAAATATACCTATAAATACATAATCATTTCATCATTACTTTAATATTCAATCAAGAGTTATTATTCTCTTGTGCTTGTTTACAATATGGTCTTCCACCATTCTACTCGAGCAGTTTTAGCTTAGGGTTTCTACTTGGAGAATATAGTCTTATGGATAAGTATTAGATGCTTTGGCCTTTATTCCTAATCCTTATAAACCACAACAACCTCTTATAAATCCCATTTGACCAAGGGAGAGATTGAGTCTTGACAAGTTCACATTCAGGTAAGTATTCTCTAACTTTACTCCTCTCTTAGTAAATAGAAGTAGAATAAGTATTATCTTCAAAGAATATTACTCTTCATATTCGATGTATTAGGGTCTTACTCATACATAGCTTAATTGATATTCTCTTATACATGTTTTTATTTCTTTACTGACCCATCATTTTGTGCCACAAGCTTTGGTGAGCACTAGATTAGATTTACTTTACTTTTTATACTTAGGACCCCCTTAGGGTTATTGCATGATTATGTTAGACTAGAGGATTTGGAACCCTCCTTATCATGGTTTATTATGATAAATTATCTCTTAATTGGGTTTAGTGGATCCCCATATTGGTCATGCTCCTATTTAACAAATGTATTCCCAATTAAAAATGTAGGTATACTCTATCCTTTTTGAGTTAGGATTGATTTATAGACATGATGCATTTATAATTGCATACACGGTCCATTTGAATACATTAGATGGAGATAGTGTGGCTAAAATAATGGACTAATTTTTAAATAAGGGACATTTTTGAAATATTTACATAAATCTTATGTTCCCTTAGTCACTACAATACCAGTCTTAAATGTTACAAAAATATTTTGACATATAATAGATTAGAGTATCATCCAAATAAATGAGAGAAAGTTGATCTAGGTAATCTTTGAAGACATTATTCATGATATTCATGCATTTTAAAACAACATTCATAAGTAAAAATGGGACTAATATAAATTTATAGTGTTTATACTAAGTTCAAAATATTGTTTTGGGTACCTCCTCTTTCTTGAACCACAATTGGTGGTACTCTAATCTCAAATCAATTTTTGAGATAACTATTTCCACTCAAATTTTAGAAAAAATATAATTAATGAGGGTAAAAATGTGTTGTTTTTAATAATTCATTTGTTAAAAATTTTATAGTTGATGCCAAACCTCAAATTTTATTATGTATTATTAAGAAATACCCTTGTAGCACTCCATGGGGAAATATTAGGTCTAATAAAAATCTTAGGAAGTGTTTCTTATTAATCCTTCAAATAAAATAACTATGGTATACATAATATAAATAAAATAGAATCATGCTTAGCTATATGCATAATATCAATGGGGATGTCAAATTATGCTTAAGGTGGTAACCCTTGAAACTCATTGGGAAATACATATGGAAAATATTGTAGGAATTATTTGTCCTCAAAGTTGGGTTCTTTGTCTTTAAATATCTACTAGATGTGTATTGATTACATGATACACATTTTTATTTTACATTATTAAAGTTCCATTGCATAAATA
This sequence comes from Torreya grandis, assembly GCA_037957365.1. Lineage (NCBI taxonomy): Eukaryota > Viridiplantae > Streptophyta > Pinopsida > Cupressales > Taxaceae > Torreya > Torreya grandis. Next base: position 148,803 of record JARHVA010005803.1, read on the forward strand.
TACCTTATATTGATGGATATTTTCACCCCTTGAAATTTTACTTGGTTTCCCACATCCTTTAGGGAGTCAAGGGTCTTAGAAAAATTATCCAAGTTCTTTGAGAGATTCCAAATATGATTTTATATAAGGATTATATTATATTACTCCAAGGTGGCCACATAAATGTTGATGAAATTATAAAACCTTCGAAGTTACAATTTATAATCAAGCATGTTTTTATCTACCCTCCACTTTTCTTAAATTCCATACTTGATAATCCATAATTTCTCTCAGGTGATAAAAAGCACTAAGTTTATTATGCATCAATAATCACTTTAACAAGACAAAAAAAACTTAGTTTTAAATTTTATATGATTTTTTTAATGCTCATATTTGCAATTTTTAATCATTGCATTTTTGACATACTAGAGGTGAAGATAAATAGTTGAAAGTTACCTTATATTTAGGATAATTGTTGGTATAATACTTGTCCCCAAAAATGTAGCATACATCTCATTGTACATCTCTCTCAAAAGTATTATCACCTCTTGTATTGTTAAAGACATATTCTATTGGAAAAATCCTAATTATTAAAGTACTTCTTCCATTGATGTTCTCTAAACCCATAACCACTATTTTTCTTAAATAATTTGTTCTTCAAGGGTGGTGGTGTTTGTTTAGGTTTCTTAACCTTATCCTTATTACCTTTTAGATATACTATAATGAATCACATATTTTATTCATGTTTGATTAATTTATAAAACACTTAGTCCATGAACATCCACATTTCACCAATTTGGGGATACAAACCTAAAATGAACTTCATGATGTGGAACCTCTCATCCTTATGATATTGGGCTACACACTTGAGAATATTTTTTGAAATGATCCTAATATTGGGAGATAGATAAATATAATTAATAGTTATTTTATAATTTTATCATTTTTCCATTGAAATATAATTAAGAAACCATATTCTATGTAACAATTGGTAACCCACTCTAAGCGGTGTTGGTGGGTTTTATGTTGGTAATTATTTTCTTATTATCCCACTATGATGAGTATTATCTTATCACATGATAAACACCCTAATATTCTTTGGTTTCTTCAGAAAAGTTACAAAACTTAAATTACTTGTTCATTTAAATCAACAAAGATTCATCCACTTAATTTAGAATGGTCCCATTTAACTTGGCCAAGAAAACTATTATGAGGTCCTTGGCTAGTTATGGATCCATTTAAGAGACCTAGGTCCTCCATCATTTCCATGATTTTGTTTTGCTTGGTTATTATTATCTTATTTACCTTCACTACATTAATTTTAAGACCTATGACCATATTGGTGTGGTTATTCAACACCTTTTTAGTGTTTCCAATGGAATTTATCCATTCCTTGTTATAGGGAATCTAACATATTACAAGTCTTAATCATAATTTCCATTATTTCATTGAGAAACATAGGTTTATTTTCCTGGTCTCAATTAATATTTTCTTGTTAGTTTTGGATCTAATTTAGTGAATTATCATACTTGAATATAAAAATGACAACTAAATCTAATGAGCCTAGGACTAAGTTTATAACTTTTTCTCTAATATGATAATGTAACAACCCCCTTTCTAGAACCCTGTAACATGGGGCCAAAAAAAATTCACTCATTTATTATTTTATCAAATACTTGGATACAAATTGTTTCCCATGATCCCTTATCATTAATGAAATTAAATTACAAATTTAATTAAAAAATAAGAATAAATTTATGAAAATGAAAGGTATATTGATTGTTCTTAACTAAAAATATAAGAAATGGAGGTTTATTTTATTAATTTCATTAAGTGATGTAAAGGATAATATATGCATTATTTTTTAGGTTGAGTAAAACTTATGGTTCATTATTTTTAATCTTTTTTATAGATATTAATATCTTAGTAGTAAATAAAAGATAATGGAACCTTCATCCTATGATATACTAATAATTATAGTGTCTAGTCAAGCATGGGGAGACCATTCACAGGGAAAAATATCCATGGAGGGTATTCTATGGAGGAATCCCCTGATGAGGACCCCACATCAGATTCTCCTTAGCCTCCTCCTATCCCCTCCCTTACAAACCCTAATTCTAAAATCCTTTAAAAGGACATCACCCTCCATAAACCTAAATCAATCATCCTTGAAGAGGAGGATATGATAGAATATTTAGGGAAGGGAAAGGCCATATTGCTTGATTCGGTCTAAAAAAATAAAATATAGATGGATTTTTTCAATGATAAAATACACAAAACAATTTTAAGTCTGGGTTTCCTGATCAAGGAATGAAACTTGATTAATATAAAATCTAGGAAAATGTTACAGGCTTTCACACAGATCAGTGAGTCAAAGGATCCCCCCACAGGAAAAAGATGAAAAATTAGTGGTTCAACTCACTTCCAAACCCTCCCCCAAACCCATCATTGTGGATAACCCCCTTAATAATAATCTAGAGAAGGAGGCCCAAAATAAATTGAGGAATATCTTACCGAAAGACACTACTAAAGGCTTGAATAAAAGTACCTAGGGAAGTACCAAGGAAAAATTGAAGAACAAGGAAGAGGAAAAGGATCCCAATAAGGAACTCACAAAGGACACTACACCCCCTAAGTAATTACACTTTTATGTTAATTCTTTTTGGTATTCTGCTTTAGGTTGTTATTATTTTTTATTTTATTTTGGGTGTAGTATGTTTTTTGGACCTTGGGGCTCACTTTGCTTTACTTTGCTATTGGTTTAATAATTAGGTTGTAGGATCCTTGTAAAATGTACTTATTTACTTAATCAAATTAAAAAACCAATTATAATATCTAATAAAGATAATTAATTATTTGTATAATCAAATTGAATTATACATCATAAAATTTAAGTATTGATTTAAGATATGAATATATATATATATATATATATATATATATATATATATATATATATATATATATATATATATATATATATATATATATATATATATATATATAATATATATATCCTAAATTTCAAAAGTAATATGTTAATCCATACTTTAAATTTTACATATAGATGTTTTACCCTATTTTATGTTTCAAATTACCATTAAAAATTGTTAGAGCATTTAATGTATAAGTGGGTTTAATTGACCCTTAGTTTATCTTGGTAATTAATTAATAAATAAAAATATCTTATTTATTGACACGAGGTGAAAACCTCATGAAAATAAATAATAAATTTAATTTTTTTTAATACATACCAATAATTTAAATGGATTTCAAGATGGTTGGAATTCTTGGTTACGATTGTCACCTCCCTTCACATTTCACTATAAAGAGGGTTTTAACCCTATTGTGAAATATTGTGAATTGGTGAATTCATATTTACATGTGGAAAATATTGTGAAGGGATTTTTGAAGATTGTTTGAGAAGTGAGAAGAATAAAATATTTGTATTTGGGGTGATATATTTTCTTGATTGTTGAATATCAACTACTATGGGGTTTTTTACCTTCATTGGAAGTTTTTACACCTAATTATTTCTGTTATGTGTAATTGATCTATGTACACTTTGATTATTAATATTGTATCTAGATCATTGCATTCATATTATATTGCATAATATTTCTTCATGGAATCAGATATTTGGGATAATGTGATTGATTTACAATACTATTGATCATTGGAGACCTCAATCAAAGTATTTAATACTAATGAATATCAATTTTAAAGAAAAATTTAGATTTTTAGAGGAATGGTATGGCCTTCAAAGGCTTCTAAAACATTATTCTTCATTCAAAATAAATTGGCCACCAGAGGTTTGTGGAAAAATATAATTCATTCAAAGACATATTTGAGCACCCATCTATGATATTCAAGCCTCAAATCCATTTTTTAATTATTTTTACTATAAAAAAACACCATTTTTTAGATTTGTAAGACATTTTTTTGCATGGAAAAATTAAAATTAAAATTAAAATGATTTCAATTCTAGTTTGAGGTGTTTAAGAGTTTGATTGTCCTAATTTTAACTTAACAAGCACCCTAAAGATCATCTAAAAGACTCATATTCTATTTTTTATTTTTCTCTAGATTCTTAGGGTGCTATCGTTGGACTGGGTGAGTGAAAAATCTACATTCTACATCAAAAATTAGATTTTGAGATCATATTATGCTTTGTGGAGAGATTTAAGGAGGATTGGCAAAGTTCTAAACCTTCTGGTGGTATATAAAAAATTATGTGCAAGCCCAAGCTTATCCCTAAGTGCCATTGCATGCTATAGTATGAAATTTATTTCATATAGTTAAAAAAAGTATATAATTTTTTTTAATCTTTATATTCCACTTTGACTTTGTGGACCCCACCTTCCCTGAGTAAATATTTTTAATATGAAAGTTTTATAAAAGTAATTTTGATTTACTGTTTAATATACATGCACCATATATAATTATTTATTTTTTAAATATTAGATAAAATATATAAATTTAAATTAGTGTGTGTAAAATTTCAAGTAAGTTCTTAGTTGAGTTGGTGGCTCTAATTTTGCTAAAACCTTTTAAGGAAGAGGTCTAGTGTTCCTACTCATTCCTTTTTGGTCAAGTTACATTTTCAAATTTGATTATTTTTTAATTTAATTTTTTGGTTTTTGTGCCAACATTTCTCATGTGAAAAATCTAGACCTATCAACCTTATTGTGACATTTGACATAGTCAAAACTTTGTCAAACATAGTCAAGTAACTTGTCAATTCCTAGGTTTTAGTACATTATAGATGCATTGATGTGGTCTATTTTTAAATTTTTTTTGAAGCCTCTTATTATATTTTTACACATTTTTTAATCATAGTGTTTAAACATTTGTTTTATGTGTGACTTGTGACACATAAATTAGTGAGTGCATTTTGCTTTATTTTTTTCGCATTGTTTAACATATATTTGAAAAAAATTTACTTTTTTATACGTTTAATTTGATTTAATTTCAATTAAAGTTAAAATTAAAATTAAATAAGGTTACTTTTTAATAATTATTCTTATATTAGTTTACTTTTGTGACACTTACGACACCTTATTTTTTTAATTGTTCATAATTTTCTTACTTTATGTAGCATTATCTGAATAATTATTATTTCCTTGCATTTGAGATTTACTTTATTTTAAAATAGATTATAAATTCATATTTTAAAAGTGTTCAAATTTAAGCTTCATCTAGTGTTGTAATGCCAATTTTAAATCAAAGCAATGGTTTTTCCTAATTTTGTACTAGATAAATCATAAATGCTTAATGGATCTAATTATAAAATCTAAAAAATACATGTTAAAATAAAATTTATGGCCTGAAAGTTATGGAATATTGTCATTGGCACTAAAAAATCCTTGTCAAGATAACATGTTACCCCTAAGATTTTAAATATGTTTCAATAGAAATTGCAAGAAATAATGTCAATTATCTTGTAGAGTTTTAAGGATGAATTCCCACTCCATATTGGCAATCAAGAGTATTTTAGTGATTCTTTGAAACTCCTTGAGTCTATACACAAGGGCACTTATCTCCTGAATATTATTAAATTGATTCTTAAATTGCTGACTAAACCTATGAAATGTGATGAAAAGGTTGTTAATTTTATTACTAAAATTAATAATATTAAAGCTCAGTTAGATGGTTGTAACCATAATTTGATTCAAGATCAATTGATTTATTTTATTATTTAGCTTAACATTCATGAAAAAATTGTAATTTTATCTTAATTCTGAATTCAAAGTACCAAATAGAGTAAGATATCCTAGACCTCACTACCCTATCATCTCTTCCAATTCAAGATGAGAAAGTGATGTCTAATTTTAATTATAAATATAATTTAAATAATGAAATTCTCACTCTTAACCTTATTTTTAAGAATAATTAAAAAAAAAAAAAAAAAAACCTAACCTTAATTCTACTAAAGGTAAAAATGATAATAAGAGATCTAGTAATAAGAATCATAAACCTAAGTTTAATGGGAATTGTACTGTGTGGAAAATAATTAATATAATAGAAACATGTTATAAAATAAAGATAAAGTTAAATTTTTTTTATCAAAATAAAAAAGGTAAGAAATCTAATCAAGACAAATAAAAGAATCAAAACCCTAATCAGAATAACAATCATGATCACAATTCAAATGTTATTTATTTTATTTACTTCAAATGAGAATGAATGGATTATAGATAGTGGTGAATTTAAATATAAGACTTATTTATTTAATATTTTGTATGATTTTAGAGGTATCTTTGAAAATATCTATTTAGGAAATAATTCATTTTTAAAAGCAACTAAACAAGGAAAGAATTTTTTTGTAAATGTTGTTATTAATGATGTTTTCTATTTACCTAAGCTTAAGAATTTTTTTTATCTTGTTATAAAATTATTAATGATAATTTAATTGTAACATTTCTTAAATATATATGGTATATTATAAATAAATCTAGTTCTTTGATTATTGAAGGTGTTCAAAAGAATTGCTTATACATTTTTACTATTTCTTCTTCATGTTTACATTCATCGTATAGTAAGAATGAATATTAATTATGGCATGAAAGATTAGGACATGTTGATTTTGGAAGTTTACATGATATGTCTTATCATAATATTATTGTTGATTTACCTTCTATCTCTTCTTGTCATGAAACTTGTGAAGGTTGTCTACATGGTAAGTAACATACTAATCCATTTCCAAGAATCATGATGTAAATTCCTCTTATCCTTTAGAATTAATTCATAGTGATGTTTTAGGGCCTCTTGAATTTTTATCTCTTAATGTTTATTTATATGTTCTTACTTTTATATATGATTATACTATAATTATCTGGTCATATTTCATTAAAAATAAAAATGAAGTGTTGTCTGAATTCAAGGACTTTAAAGTTATTGATAAAAGTGCTTCTAGTTTTTCTATTAAGAGATTAAGATATGATAATGGTGGTGAATACATTAATAAAGAGTTTGATTATTTTTGTACTAGTTTTGGTATTTAAATGGAAATAACAACTACATATTCCCCTTAAAAAATGATGAATACATTTTTTGATGAAACATACACATAATCAATGATGGTAAGTGGAGACAAGGTGGGAAACAAGATTTCAAATTCAACTAAGAAAGGTATGGATGGAAATGTAGATGCAAAGGATGGAGGTAGATCTTAACAATAAGGGGTAGAAGTAGACTAGCCTATGGAGGAAAAAGGATAGGTAGAGCCAGAAGTTCCATCAAAAAATGATTTAGAGATAGAGCTACACATTAAATAGAATCTAAATCCAAACTTCAGTGAGAAGATTTCTTGGGTAGAAAAATTTGAAGGAAAGGTAGGGGAGTATTCTTAGATCCACCCCAATCAATATCTAAATATATCCAAAGAAGGCGAGATATTTTTAATCTCAATCCCTAACTCAGTCAAAGCTAAATGTTTTTCAAGACTTTTAAATGCCTTGGTAGGGAAGTTTTTGGGAGCTCATCCAAATATTAACACATTAAATATTTAGGATTATAAGTGGTGGACACCAAAAGGGAACCTCAAAATCTCTTCCATGAGTAATGACTTTTTCTTCATTCACTACAATAACAAATAAGATTACACAAATATTCTAGTTGGAGGACCCTATTTTATGGGTAAATCAAGATTATTTCTTAAAAAATGGAAACCTAGTGTCAACCTAAAACAATAAAGAATCAATCTCATGCCTATATGGGTTAGTCTATTAGGACTTCCATTAGAATTCTAGGATGAATATGTCTTCATTAACATCACCAAAACTATGGGATACTTAATAGTATTTGATTTAGCCACTAAAAATAAACCCTAAATGGTCCATACGATATTATATTTTAATGCCTATATGGATTAAGTTATCCCAACATCCATCACTATATAATCATCTAGTGGGGAATGGAATCAAAATATAGAATATGAAAACTCAACACTAAAATGTGAAGGTTGTAAGAAACTAGGTCATCTAACTAGGGATTTCCCAACATTCATCAAAAAGGGAAACACATTCATCTTCAGAAAGGATAAAAAATATTGGGCAAGAAAAATTGAAGACCCTCAATCCTCCATGGGTGGAAATAAACCCTCTATTACCCATATCCCATAGGAAAAACAACACACCCCCAAGGCAGATTCTGAGTACAATAAAATTTATACAATAGAAAAGGATCATCTAACACTAGCTACTTTGGTCATGCTACAGAAAGAGAAGCATAATAGAGTGCAAGATATGAACCACATTATAAAGCAATCAAAATCTAAGCACTCACCACATAACTTAAAGACAAATAAAGGCAATAATTTTGAAGCACTAGATAAGGAGTTCTCACTAGAGATTGAGCTATTAAATTTTAAATACATAATATCTACTTCAAAATTATAACATCATCTCATTAGTATCAATAACTTTCAATGCCTCCAAATCTATGAAGAAGAAGAGGAAAAAGGGGAAAATCTCCCAAATCAGTCATGAGAAATCAAAAGCTAAGAAGATACTCCCATTCAATAAGAAATCCTATAAAACTAAATGGATCTAGTAATTTTACAAATAATAAAAAAATGTGGTTTCTTCTTTGACTCTCAAAAAGGATAAGGAAAAAAGAAGCATAAAAAACATAGTCAAAAAATAAATTCAAAAATCAACCTAATGTAGATAATTCCATAAAAAGGCGACGGTCAAATATGATAGAAGTAAAAAATAAGCAAATAGAACATGACATTACATGTGGACTACTGTCTACAATACATGAAAGGTTCCACAAACCCCTCACAAGAAGTTATTATGAAAATAATTAGCTACAATATAGGAGGAATTAATCACAATAACAAACAATAAATGTTCAAAGATCTTTCAAATAATAAACTCCCAACTATCATTGTAATTTAACAAACCAAAATGTAGGAAAATAATTTTGAATAAATTAAGTGCAAAGTGTGGAAAGAGGATAAGATGGCATCATTTAGCTCCTCTAGAGCCTCAGGTGGCATAAGAACTTTTTATGATGAATGAAAGTTAATAGGAGAAATAATCCTTAAAATTTTCCATCATCTAGCCATCTTCTTCGTTAATTATGCTTTTGGTAAGATTTGGATCCTTTCAAATGTTTATGCCCCTAATACTCCTTTAGCTCATAAAAATATGTCATCTGATATCAATATCTTTAGATCTACTTGTAAATAAATCAACTAGATCATCATTGGATACTTCAACACTCCCCTCTATCCTTGTGAAAAAAGGAGGTTCTCAAATGTACTCATATAACATGGAGGACCTATCTGACTTCATTTACCATAATAGCATTTTTGATTTGGAATTGAGAGGCTCATCCTTCACTTGGACTAATAGACATCTTAGAGATAACTTGATCCAAGTCCACCTTGACCATGATCTCATTAAATCTAGTTGGCTCATGACCCAAGATTTCAATCTCTCCACCCATCCTCAAATTAGATCAAATCATAATCCATTTGCTCTAATTGTGGAAAATAACTCCAAAAAGGAAAAATATCCCTTCAAATTTTAATAGATGTGTTTCTCTCACCTAAAGATAAAGGAAAAGATTTAAGAATGGTTGGGAAAAACACAAAAGTTAGTGCCATATACAAACTTGCCCAAAAACTCAAGAATGTCAAAAGAAATATCAAATCATGAAATCATAATGTCTTTGTAAATATCTTTTGCTAGAAGGAGAAAGTTAAAAATAACATAAAAAATATTGAACAATAAGTGGAAAATACAAGTATGAATGAGGATCTCTTCTTGAAATAAAAAATCATTTTAAGTGATTCCCATAACCTTTTGGCCCACAAGGAAACTTTTTGGAGACTCAAATCAAGAGCAATCTAGCTTAAAGAGGGAGATTGAAACACATAATTCTTCCATATGTCTAATTTGAAACATATAAGCCATACTATGATTAATAAAATCACTCATGAATAGGGATTGGTTTGTCAAGAACTCACCTAGATGAAATAGGAAGTTATTAGATACTTCAAGAATTTATTTGAAGCCAACAATCCTATCAATAAGATCAAAATTCAAGAGTTTATCCAAATTGTTCCCTCTTTAATCAATGCCTCTAAAAATGACAATATTTTTAAAAATAATATATAAATAGGATGTTAAAGTATTAGTGTTTCTTCTCAACAAGGACAAGGATCTTGGGCCTAATGGATTCCCAATAGATTTCTTCCAAAAAATTAGGAAATTAAGGTAGACTTGGTTCAATCTGGTCATGAATTTTTCTTAGCAATGGAAATTTTAAGGAGTTAAATAAAAACTTCATAACTCTGGTACCCAAAAATATTGGTGCATCTTCTCTTAAGGAATTTCATCCCATAAGTCTCTATAACTTGATCTACAAAATTTTCACAAAAATCTTATCTCTCCACCTTTAGCCTTTAATGAGTAAAATAATCACTCCAAACCAAGGCACTTTTATGCAAGAAAGAGAAATGTAGTGAAGAATTTTTGTGGTTCATGAAACCATGCATTCCATGGAAATAAGTAAGGAAACTAGAATGATATTTAAAATTGACATGAGTAGCATTTCATAGGGTGGACTGAGACTATTTAGATATGGTTTTGTAAAAATATGGATTCCATAAACATATACAACATCTCATTAACAAAAACATAAGCACAATAAAGTTTTACATTATATACAATAGATCACCTATGGGTTACTTAAACAACAAAAGATGAACTAGACAAAGATACCCCATATCTCCCTTCCTATTCATAATGCTCACTGACATGCATAGAAAGAACCTCCTCAAATCTAAAAAAAAGGTTTAGTCAAAAGATTAAAATCCATAGCTAGCAGTCCTCCCTCTTTACATCAATAATTTTTTGATGATATTATTTACATTGCAAACACTTCTATCAAAGAAGCCAAAGAACTCAAGAAAATCCTTCAAGAATATGAGGAAGTCTCTGTCAAAAAAATCAATTTTGACAAGATCACTCTCTTCTTCATTAATACTCCTTTTCTAGACAAAATAAAATTGAAATAATCATGAGATGTTCCATCAAACCCCTACCTTCAACTTATTTTTGAATGCCTCTCTTCATTGGTAAGATGCCTATACATTTATGAAATCCTCTAATTGAACGATTCAAGGAAAAATTTTATGGTTGAAAGGGAACAATGTTATCCCATGATGGAAAGCTTATGCTTATGAAAAGTGTTCATCAAATTATTTTGTTATATATAATGTCCCTATTTAAAATGCCTTAATTTATCAAATAAAATATTAACCATATATAAAATCATTTCCTTTGGATAGGAACAATAATAAAGTAATACTTTCCCCTAGTAGTTTGGGACCACGTCGCTCTACCTAAGAATTCATGTGGGCTATGATTCAAAAGACACAACCTTATGAACAAGGATCTTGATGCTAAGATGGTTTGGATATTTATACAATATTATAATATTTTGACAACTATCCCTAGATAAAAATGTCTATAGCATAGACCAACTATCTTTTTTCTCAATGAAAATATTCTTACTATGGGCTCTTCCATTTGGAAACTTTTTGTCAAAGGCAAGGATATCATCAAAAAAAGATATAGATGGAAGTTAGGTCATTTATTAAATATTATTTTTTTGGATGACACTTGGATACTTCATATTCCACTATTATATATTAAACCTTGGTTCTAAATTAGAGATCAAATATAACAATAATTCAACACTATAATAGCATACTACATTCAAATTCAAGGTAATAAAATAAATTGGAAACATCTTAAAATTGATAATTTAAATAATGAGCATGAAAAAATTATTTTAGGCCTCAATTTTCTTCTCCAAAGTGATCATATTCCCAACCTATTCAAATAATATACCCTATCCTAGACTACAAATCCAAATGGAGAATATGAAGTGAGATCGGGATACACCAAAATTATCCCTCCAAATCAAGAGATATTACCATGGTCCAAAATATGGGACAAGAATTCGATTTTAAAATTCAATATCTTCCTTTGGATCTATCTCTAAAATAATATCCCCACCCTTGATAATCTGGATAAACAGGGTCTTGCATTGGTCAACCATTATGTTCTCTATGAGGTTGACTTCAAAACTATACCCCATCTCCTCCTTTAATGTCCTTTTGTCCATAAGATCTATATCCTTCTTATTCATAAATAAAAAATTAATTATATCCATCCTTATATTATAAGTGATTCATGGGTTGTTTGGGAACCTCCCTTTACTAATAAACATCTCAAGAAAATATGGACTTTCTCTTTTCCCCACTTAATATGGGGAGTACAGAAAGAAAGAATCAATAGGATCTTAAAATACTATTTTAAAAATTACAATAGGGTTTCTAAGAAAGTATTCAATTTAATTATTAAAAACTTTAAAATCTCCAAAAAAGATAAGGATCAACAACTATCTAACCATGAGGAGTACACACCCAAAAATTAGCTCCCAACCCCTTTGTCTAACACTGTCACAAAATATATAATGGAAACATGAAGCAAGATAAAATGGATTCCAAAAAATCAAGGATGTATTAGAATAAATTTTATGTGGATTCTAAAAGAAACCTAAGAACATCTATTGGATGAGGAGTCCTAAGAGACAACAAGGGAAATTTGATAGCTATATACAAAGGAGGAATGAGTCACCAAAATAACCAAAAATTAGAAGCTCTAACATACCTATGGGGTATCTAAGTGGACATAAATATAAAATTTAGTAAGATATTTTTCTAGGGTGACTCACTCAACATAATAAACTAACTCAACAAGATCAAAAAATCTACCTATACTATTGACTACATCATAGAATAAAACATAGATATCTACAAAGACTTCCACAAGGTGAAATTATATCATACCTATCATGAAGGTAATAACCTTTTTGATTTATTTGATAATATAGGGGTGATAGTTACAACCTTTAAAATATGGAAAAAGGATGACACACTTACAAATAATTCTTATGCAATCATCACAAGAGATATATATGGTTTGTCCCACCAATGATTATGAAACTAGATTCACTCTGTATACTACTATTATCAATAAAAATCATAAGAATGGGTTTTCTAGTTGCTTCACATGTGAGACTCATGGAAAATTTAAGAACCATATAATGGACAAAAATAAAAAAATCCACTGCTATTCTTTGCTATGTAAATCATTTTTCCTACTATAATATTTTCCACAAGTTTTACACCTTCTACATAATGAATGGATATCTCAAAAAAATAAAACCCATGTCTATAGATAATCTCAAAAAGGATAAAGAGGCATTAGAGATCCTAAAAACTAGTGGGATGATGAATATCATCAATAAAATTTGCAGATTCAATAAACACTTAATAAGGAAATTTATTAATCAGTGGGAAGATTGTGTAGTCACAATCAACAATGTTTATGTTGAGATCACTGAAGGTATTATTGCCCAAATGACAAGCTTAAAAATAGAAGTCAAGTTCACAAAATTTAGTAGATATTATAAGGAAGATAGGGGAAATTTCTTGAAATAAAATTATCATATGATGGAATGCATCAATGTATTCTTGAGAAAGGATGTCCCAAAATCCTTTGATAGAGTTACAGAACAAATAATGAGGTATGTGACCTTAGACAAAAGGTATACTCTTTTGCATCATTTGAATTTATCTATTATAAATTATTTAAAACATCTTATCCCTCTAAGTATACCTTTATATATATTGAATTCTATTGAATCCTTGATATATGAAGTCAAGATGGGCAAGAAAAAATATCCTCTCTACCAAGATGTGATTTTCCTTATTCATAAGTTCTTCTATGCCTCTAATCCCATATCCCTTGTCATTACCAAAAATGATATGCCTAAACCTACAAGATAAAAACCTCCCAAAATCCTCAAAAGTTTTTCCATACCCTTAGCCTCCTCTCAAAATTCCAAATAACCCATCTTAATTGACTGTGACCAAAATGAGAAAGAATTTTGCACTTGTCAAGAATAAGAAAACTACAAAAAAAATGTTGACCCCTTTTATTACCCTTTCCCCTATCAAGAATAAAAAATATATGATTTTTTTTTTTATCCCTCCCCTTCTCTCCTTATCCCCACCCCCTCCCCTATTCCCACCTTCCCTTATCCTATTCCTCACTACACCTCCCTTGATATTGATGAAATTAGTAAACTAGAAGAGATTACCAAAAGCCTAAAAATGCTAAGAGAGAATATCCCTTCCTTTGATATTGCTCAAGAGCCAATTTTTGAGAAGACCATTCCCATCCCCAACCCTAAGAAAATAAATCCCCCTTAGAATTCAAGGAACTCATTGAGGAGCATAATTACCAAACTAAACTCAATAAAATCAAAGATTAGGTGGATCTGCACAAATCCATCCTTCATTGGTTCTTAAAAGACCAAAAAAGATTCAAAGGGGAATCAATAAACTTAGCCTAAATGATGTTATCTATTATATAAAATCAAACCTCCTAAAAATGATCTTTAAATTATAAAATATCAAGGAAATAATATTGACGTTGAAAAAACCAAATGAATATCTCAAGGAAAATCTCATCACACTTGTGGATTACAACAAACTCACTATCATGAAAAGTATTCAAAGTATGGAGTCGCTTAACTCACTCACCAAAAGAAAAATTGATAATTTTAAGAATTTTATAATAGATAAAAAGATGAAGGGCATTGTAAAGGAGAAATTAGAGCTTCAAACTAGCAAGAACAAAAATCTCCCACTAGAAAATCTCACTCACAATTGGACTAAGGCATATGAAGAATGGATGGAACTTAGAATTTAATTTGTTATTTTTATGCTTATTTTCTACTATTTTTTGGTTGACTATTCTATTTAATTGCTCTTAACATGATTATTGTAATATATGGTCTCAAGACCACAAATGCTTCCTTTTTATAAAGGTTAGGGTCCCTCATTAAAACCCTCTTTTACTAATACTAAAAACAAAATGGTATTGTTTTAAGGAAAAACTACACCATTATATAAATGGCTAGAACAATGATATATTATATAAATGTTCTTAAGTTTTTATAAGATGAAACCATGAATATTATTGTGCATATTTTGAGTAGATTCCCTACCAAATACTTGCATGTTTATAATCCTTTATAAATGTGGTCTAAAAAAACTCTAGTGTTAGAATTACTCTTTATTTAGGATAATTTATTTTATCCTAAGTTCTTTTTTCATGTGTGAGGAATTTTTATTTATGTGAATTATTAATTCACATAAATTTGGATTCCATGGGATGTCACTCACCTCTTTATACTTCTTTAGGATTTGGAAGTTACTTACATGAGTAACTCCTTCCCCTGCATGGCACACACTTTTTTTTCTCTTTGTAAGGGAATAAGACACAATTGGCACACACATAGGAGGCTTGTAAGGTCATAATGGGATTCTATGTAACTCCTATTTTTCTCCTTTATATTTATAAAATATCCCTTATTCTCCTCTTTTATTCACTAAGAATGTTGTAGCTCTCTCTATTCTTTTCTTGTGTTCTTAATTCAATCTTGTACTTTTAGATATTTTGGTTGCAATCCTTCTAATAATATCATGTGGGTTTTTCTTTGATACATTTTTTTTCTCATTTTAAAACTCTTGTCATTTATGATTTGATCTTGAGAAGTAACTTAGTATTGTGAATTCTTATTTTTTCTCACACTTTAATGCTATGTCATTGATGATTATTCTTGGGATAAATCCTTCATGGTATTAGAGCTATGGTCACAATGGGATTCTATATAACTCTCATTTTCCTCATCTAGCTCTATAAAAGAGCCCTTCTTATCCTATTTTCTTCATTAATAATCTCATAGCTCTCTCTATTCTTATCTTGTGCTCTTGACTCAATCTTGTACTTGTGGATATTTTTGTTGCAAGACTTTTAATAAGATAATGTGAGTTTTTCTTTGATATATTCTATTTCCCACTTTAAAACTCTTGTCACTTATGGTTTTCTCTTGAGAGGTAACTTAGTATTGTGAATTCTTATTTTTTATTACACTTTTATACTTTCATTGATGATTTTTTTTGGGATAAATCCTTCATGTTATTAGATTTATGGACATCTTAATGACTTTTTTGATACGTGTGCTTAATTTTAAGGAGATTTCACAGATTTTTTCTTAAGGGCTCTAACCCTTGATACCTCTTTAAATCCATTACTTTATCCTTGTTTGAATTTAGTGGTTTCTAACTCCTTTTTTTTAGGTTTTTTAAACTACATTAAAATTTAAAAAAAAAATTCCAACCCTATGATTTTTTTAAACCATTTTTTAAAAGTAATTCATTACTAATATTTAGTTTTCTTATGAGCATTAAACTTTTAATATCTCATGGATATATTTTTCTTATCAATTTAAATTATTCTCTTCTAGTTTTTTAGACTGATCAGAATCTTAGCTAATTTTTTTTGAGTTTTTTGTGTAGGTATGACCACTACCCCTGCTTGGAAAACTATACTTGAGACCACTTAGGTTTCCCCTCTTGATATTTATTTTATCTTCTATCTCCCTGGCTTGACCTTTAATGTAAATTGATCAATTTTCTATGCATAATGACTACTTTTGCATTTTTTTAGTTTCTAATTCCAAACTGTGCCCTTTTTTTTCATTCATTTGATTAGTAATTTCCTCTAAATCTAGAGGCCCTTCTATTTACAACCTCTCTCCTTTGCATCCCATATGCCAATTTTCACCTTCCTCCCTAACTAGTGACTTATCTCCCTCTACATCCTCTTTATTGTCATTTTTTTTTGCTCTATGCTATTGTAGGTACATTGGTCGATGCCCTCTACCCAACCTCATAACTAGGTATGGATTTTGATTACTCCACCTCTACATTTTTCATTTACTGGGTGTCTCACATTCCAAAATTCAAATTTTTGATTAATTATTTGCAAAGACATTTTGTAATCCATCAACCTATTTTTGGTTAGAAATGTTTTTGTTTTTATTTACTTTGGTCACATTTATTTTAATTTAGATAAGCATTTTATTTTTAGTTATTTTCCCATCACCTCATAATGTCTCTCTATGCATGGCATCCTTATTGAAGTAAACTCTTTTTTCATTTCCTAATAGGATTGCACCCATTGTTAAATATTTATTTCATGACTTAAGACTCACTTTTTTGTTTTCTTCAATAATATACAATTAATCGATTTAAAAAAAAAATGTTCAACTATATGGTAATGTGTTTTTCACCTTTTTTTCAAAAAAAAAAAAAACATCACCAAACTTTTATAAGAGAAATAAGTGGATATTGATTTTAACATAAATAAAAGGTATTCCTATAAAATCATTACAATTATTTACTTCTTAAAATGAGGCCTTTTATTTAAATTTTTATTCATATGCTTTAAATTATACATCAATAATAGACCTTTTTTAGTTGATATTATCTTTTTTGTATCAACTTGACAAGTTTTTTATAATTTTCTATCTTTTTTCTAGTTCTCATTTATTACTATATATCTCTTTTATATTTTGACAAATTCATTCCTTTGGTTTCTTGCCCCATATATACTTTTATTGTCTAAGTGATTTTTTGCCTATTCATGTTTTGGTCATTAGGTGAGCTTTCAAGGCACAATGACTCAATTGTTGTCTAAATTTAAACTTGCATCCACCAATTACCATTTATGGAAATTACAAATGCAATATATTTTCAATTTAAAAATTTGGTTCATGTAGTAGATGACACCGACCCCCAACTAGATACGAAGACTACCTCCACTAAAATTCAAGAGAAATAACAAACAAAAAATGATGAGATCTTAGGATTGATTGGCATGTCTATGACCCTAAAATTGAATTCCACATTGACGGTTATTATCTTGCCTCCAATTCTTAGTCTAAACTTAAATATGTTTAGGATGTTGTGAATCAATCTCATAAATTTCAAAATCAAGATAAATTGTTTGATTTAAAATACAATGACTTCAATACTATGGATAATTTCTAAATTAAAGTTCATTCTTTACATTTCAATTAGCTAGTTTAGATATTAAATTTTTAGATTTTAATTTGATTCATATTATCATGAAAAAGTATTTGTCATGACCTTTTCAGCATTTTATTACTAATATTCATTCACAACTAGCTTTTCCTACTTTATCTGCTTTGTTGATGTTTGAATTATTTTGTAATTTATTGTGTCAAAAAGAACAAAAATTGATTTAATTTGGAAATATTAAGACTAATTAACATGATTTTTTTTCTAAACATCAATATAAGAATGACAAAGAACATACTAAGTCCAATAATACATATACGAAAGATAAAAAATTTAACTCTAAACATAAAAAAATGTTAAAGTGTAATTATTGTGACAAAAACACTCATTATGAAGATTGTTTCTTTAAAAAAAATGTGATATCAAATGTAAAAAGATTAAGGTTAAAGACAATGATAGTACTAGTAATAATAAGACTCAATCAAAATAAAAGTCTAATACTAGAACTACTTTTACTTGTGTTTTACGTGCTTCTCCTATTAAATGGATAGTTGATTTTGATGCTACTCAAAATATGACATATAATGCTCAATTGTTTACTTATTTATAACCAAATATTTCTAAAAATTATTTAAGTCTTGAAAATAATGCTTCTTACAATGTTGAAGCCATAAGAAATATTAAAATCCTTAATGGTGAATTACATAATGTCTTGCTTGTTCTTGATTTGAAATTGAATTTACTTTTTGTACCTCAATTATGCAAATAAGATTATAATGTAGAATTTATTAATGATATTTGTTATGTTAAATCTACTAAGCAATATTTTCAAGTAGTTGTTACTACTTTTTTAGACAATGATAATTTGTTCAAATTTATTGGATTCTCTTCTCCCTCCTCTTCTCATACTTTGCTTATTTCTAATGATGTTACATTGTGGAATGAAATATTAGGACATACAAATTACCAAATTATTTAAGTTATGAACAAATTTAATATGGTGTAAGGTTTGCCTAAAATTTCTCCCATTACTTCAACTTGTAATGGTTGTATAGCTAGTAAAATTCATAGAGAATCTTTTCCTAGAAGTCATTCTTAACATGCTAATGAAAATATTCGTTTAATTCATAGTGATCTTTTAGGTCATGTTCAAACTCTTTATGTTAATATTGTTAAGTATGATTTAACTTTTGTTGATGATTGCACTAGGCAAGTTTGGATTTATTTCTTGAAAACTAAAGATCAAGTTTTAGAAACTTTTATTGAGTTTCATGCCTTTGTTGAAAAATAATCTCATTGGTATTTACACATATTATGCAATGATAATGGTATTAAATAATTTAACAATTATTTAATTGCATATTATAAACAACATGTAATTAAGCATGAGAAAACTATTTCCTACACACCTGAGCAAAATAGTTTTATTGAATGTAAACATAGGACTATAATTGAAATGGCTAGGTGTATGTTGCATGCTAAAAATATGTATTAAAAATTTTGGGATAAAGTCATGTATTATGTTGTATATCTCATAAATATGACTCCCACTACAATAATTTTAAATATTACACCTAAATAAGTTTAGAGTGGTAAAAAACCCAATTTAAAACATTTATGTTTTTAGTTATGATGCATTTGTTCATATTCCAACTGAAAAATGTAAGAAGTTAGATTGTAAGGTAGTTACTTTTATATTTATTGGTTATGATGAATCATCTAAAGATTATAAGGTTTATGATCCTCAAAGTAATAAAATAAAGATTAAAAGAGATGTTAACATTGTTGAAAATGGTGTACTTGATTGTGCTTCCAATTTGGATTCTCTTGATATAATTTTTTATTATTTTACTTTTGAAACTAGAGATGATCATAATTATGTAGTGCATAATGATATTGTTCCTCAAAATCCTTAACCTTATTCTAGTTTTGCTCCACCTAAATCTAAGCCTAAGTGGGCCAAGGCTACTATAGAAGATTTTGGAATTCATGTATATCTTAATGATACTCATATAACTAGGCAATAATTTTATAATTATGCTTTGATGTCTAAATTTATGCACAATAATGATCCTCAAACTATAAAACAAGATCAAGGTAACCCTCATTGGGAAAAGTAATGTATGATCAATATAACTCTTTGATTTATAATAAGACTTGAGACTTAGTCCCAATACCTAAAGGACATCATTTGGTAAGTTGTAAATGTTTGTTTAAAACTAAGTTCAATTCTAACAATCAAATTGAAAAATCTAAAGCTATATTAGTTACTAGAGGTTTTTCTCAAATATAAGTAATTGAATATAATAAATTTTTTTCTCTTGTTGTTAATATGATGATAATTAAATTTATTTTAACTTTAACTACTCACATGCATTAGTCTATTTATCAAATGGATGTTAAGAGTACTTTATTAAATGTTAACTTACATGAAGAAACCCCCTAGTTTTATTAAGCAAGGAAAATAACACCTTGTATATAAGTTAAACAAGGCTATTTATGGTTTAAAACAATCTCCTAGAGAATGGTACTCTAAAATCTATCAATTTTTTATAACTCAAGACTTTACTCATAGTTCTAATGATCATAATATTTATATTAAAAATACTTCAAATGGCATAGTTATCATTGTTTTGTATGTTGATGACTTAATAATAACTAGTAATAATATTTCACTAATTTATTTCACTAAAAATTATTTGAAGAATACCTTTGAAATGACTGATTTGGGTCTTTTACATTACTTTTTAGGCATTCAAGTTTGGCAAGAAAGGGATATCATCTCTACTTCTCACTCTAAATATGCATATGATTTATTATCTAAGTTTAATATGTTAAATTTAAAACCTATTTCTACTCCTTGAAACTTGGTGTTAAATTACTTAATGATATGGAAATAAAAATTATTAATCCAAATCTATATAGATAATTAGTTGGTAGTTTGAATTATCTTACTCATACTCATCCTGATATTGCCTTTTCTATTGGAATGGTTTAATGCTTTATGTATAAACCTCAAGATACTTATTTTAAAGTTGATAAAATAAGTATTCATTATATTAAAGGTAATATAACTTTTATCATCGAGTATACCTTGAATATAATTTTTTTAAGATAGGTTATTCATATTCTAATTGGGTTAATGATCCTAATGATCATAGATATACAAGTGGTTATTGCTTCTCTTTGGGTTCTCACAAAATTTTATGGAATACTAAAAAGAAAACTACTATACCTTTATCTTTCATAGGATCTGATGATAAAGATTGTAATCATGTTGCAAAGGATGTAATTTGGCTTTGATGACTTCTTTTAGATTTGGGCCACCCTTAACATTAAACTAATCCAATTTTTGGTGATAATAAAAGTGCCATTGCCTTAATAAAAAATCTAACATTACATGCAATGTCTAAGCACATTGATATTCAAGATCAATTTTAATGCAAACTTCTTGAAGACAATCAACTTCTTGTCTCTTTTAATCCTACTGAAGAACAAATGGCTGATATCTTCACTAAGCCACTATGTAAAGACAAGTTTGTTTTCTTTTGTAACAAGTTAGGATTGAAAAAAGTTCTCATAAAGGAGGATATTTAGTGATTTTTCCTCATTTATTATTTATTTGTATACCCATAAATAAAGGTTAAGTGAAAGTGTTATAATTACCCTTTATTTAGGATAATTTATTTTATCTTAAGTTCTTTTTTCATCTGTGAGAAATTTTTATTTATGTGAATTATTAATTCATATAAATTTGGATTCCATGAGCTATCAATCACCTATTTTTATTCTTTTAGGATTTAGAAGTTACTCTCATGATTAACTCTTTCCTCCACATGGCACACACCTTTATTCTCTTTGTAAGGGAATACAACACAATTGGCACACACTTAGGGGAATTGTAAAGTCATAATGGGATTATATGTAACTCCAATTTTCCTCCCCTAGATCTACAAAATATCCCTTCCTTTCCTATTTTATTCACTAAGAATATCATTGCTATCTTTATTCTTCTCTTATGATCTTGATTCAATTTTGTACTTGTGAAAATTTTGGTTAAAATCCTTCTAATAAGATCATGTGGGTTTTTCTTTAATATGTTTGGTTTTTCAGTTTAAAATTTTTATCAGTTATGATTTAATCTTGAGAGGTAACTTATTATTATTAATTTTTGTTTTTACTCACACTTTCATACTATGTCATTTATGATTATTTTGGGGATAAATCTTTCACCTAGTGTGGCTCATCTTAAGATATTTAATAGCTTTAATTCTATCTTTGTTCCTAAAGTTAAAAGAAGGAAGCTTGATCATAACTCTTATTATTGTATTTTTATAGGTTATGGAGGTAAGACTAAAAGTAGAAGAGTATATGATCTATCTAAAAGATAGATCATTGAGAATAAAAATGTCCTCATTCTTGAAAAAACTTTTTTGTGATCCCTGTAGGGAACCTCCTTAATGTTTTTATTTTGATGGAACTGACTCTCTGGTTTCTCCTTATGAAGAAATATAGGCCCTAGAGAAAGTTGATCCATATCTTAATAACTTAGTGTCTAAGGAAGCCCCTAAATTTCATGTTGAAACTAAAAGACCTAAATCGGCAGAATCCCTAATACAATCTTCTAATGTTGATAATCTTAATAAATTAACTAGGAATCAAAATTATTATCATGTCTTAATTACTATGTATGAATTTGGATGTCAATATTTTTATGAATTCATTTAGGGTGATAGATGGAATATTACTATGCAAGCTAAGTTCAATGCCTTAATTAAAAATAAGACTTGGTATCTTGTCCCTCCTCTACCTAAAATGAATATTGTTAGTTGTAAGTGTAGATTAGGATTACAAGATGTGTTAGTCCATGTGTTATTCAATAAAAATATCTATAAATAAGTATATAGAACACTAAAACATCAAGCCTACTCCCTTATGGTGTGTTGCTAATGAATTTTAAGAGTTATTTAAAGAAAGAATACTATCAAACCTTCCAAATAATCTCTTTCCTTTCAAGAGTGGCCAAAAACATGATTTTTCTCAGATTTGATGCTCTAAGTCTATGTCAATGATGAGTAACATGCTCCTCCATCACTTCCTAGTACATCAATGTCTTAGGCTCACAAGTTTGATCAATTTTGTGCAAATAAGTGCATCTTTTTTATAACAATTTTTGCATAGTAAATTTGTATAATTGAAGATTAAAAATGATGGTCTTGGATCACCTATTTATAGCTTTCTAAAAATATTTCAGGATCAACCATGACCATCCATCTTGAGATCAATATGTGGGCCATGAATTGATTCAATTTTGAAGGGACAAGCCATAAATATTCCCATTAATATTTAGAATAATGGGATATTGATGAGGCATAGAAGAACTTAATCATGATATTTTTTCCATTAATGGCCTATGGATGCCACCCTATTGATGATGTATATTTGATAAATGAATTTTCAATCAATAGATTTTTAATAAATTCCATAGAATTTTCACTTAGGCTCTTGATTTAGTTTAATTTGTTTAAGTGGATTTGATTAAATTTTTGCAATTCTTTGGAAATATGTTACACGCTTAATCAACCTAGTTAGAAGTGTCATTAAAATGAGTCATAATTTAACTGAAGTATAATTAGAAGAAGGTGTTAGTTGCATATGAAAAAATACTCCAATTAGAATATTATGGACACAAAATAACATATACATGTAATGTGTGATGTCAAATTATAAGAATTCAATGGTCTAGAGTGTCATTTTGCATGGTCAAAATCTGACTCAAAGTGATTTGAGAAAATATAATAATCACATAAATTGCATTGCCATATTCATGGATACATTAGCCTAAATCAACATATGTACATGACAAGGTCAAATGATTTAACATGTTTTAATGATTTTAGCCCAAATTGTGCATTGCCATTGACTATTGCTTAGATTGAAAATTACATCACAATATTGATAAGAATTATATTTATACATTTTCCCCTATTTGAGAAGGCATGACAAGACATTCGGTCAAAGTGACATCTTTTCAAAGAATGAAAAGGTCACTATAATTAGAAGAAATAAATTTTGCTCCCATTTTTAAAGTTTACATGAATTATCAAAAAATAGGTTTACAAAATGTCCCAAACATCATTTGGGTGGCCCATGATTCCATATCAATGGGAAGATGAAAAATTTGAAATTAAGGGTGGGCCCTCGATCGAAAGAAATTATAATCTCGTTAATTTCAGTAAAAGTGGATAAAAATGGAACAATTAGAAGAAAGCAAGAGGAAAAATAGATTAGAGGGGATAAAATAATATCCCAAAAAAGATAAAATGAAAAAAATATAGGTCTAAGGGGTGAAAAAAATTTAAAAATTTACTATATTTTAACCCTTAGGGGTAACAATAGTTCATTTGAACCCTTAACTATAGTAATTTTTGAACTATGAAATTTTTGTGTGATAGAGATAAGAATAATGGCCAATATCCCACACCACCATCATCTTGGAGAGCACATAAGGGATTAACAAAAACCACAAAGGATAATATCATTGGTAGGTAACTTTTTTAGTATTTAAGTTTGTCATTTACTACATTTATTACATGTAGATAGGTGGTAGTTGGGTGATCCTGCCATTTTTCTAATTTAGAAAATTGTAAGTTCCCCCATGAAAATAGTGGGAACATCACAAGATTAGTGATCTCACCAACATTTCAATAGGATCATGGGTCAAAATGGTAATTTCACCAAGACATTGGTGGGTTTACATTTTTAGGTATATTTAACCTTGTCAAATAGCGAGTTCCTCAAGATTGGAGAGATTGCCCTGTCAAATGGTGGGATCACCAAAATGACTATGGGAATGATAGAGTAAAATATAATGGGGCCCATAGTGGATTAATATATGCCTAAAATTAGAATAATAGAGATAGAGACACATTGAAGATCAGTCTAGGCCTCAAAATTAGAAGAATATGATAGAAAGATAATTCACCTAATGCCCTATGTTTGATTTGTAAGAGCAAGTTATGGTCATCACATGGGTGATAATCTTGAGTGTTTTAGTGATAGGGGATGGTGATGTATGAGATTTTTGGAATCATATTAGTAGTGGACCTATATCACCTAAAATTATTTCTAATGATCCACATAGATAGAGCTTACTTGTAAGCACTATCAAAGAGGTGGCACTCAGAGGCTTCTACTTTTCATTTATCTATCAAGGACGCTATGATGACACTGAAAGATGTACACTAAATTTTGTGAGTGTCTATGTAAGGACCCAATATTAATTAAATGGGGGGGGTGGGATGGTAGGTCGTATTAGATGACCTATTTGGGGTAGTGGACTAGGAGATTATTGATGAGTGTATAGACATGGAAACACTAGAGGATCTGGTGTGGCCCACATAGGGTGGAACTAAATAGGGGATAGTTCCCCTAGAGGTGGTGGTTTTAATATCTCTTTTCAGTGACTTTATATAGCTTGATAATAGTGGGTGGTTCTTTCTATTGGAGTTGATTAGTGTGGTACAACAGATGTCTAATTAGTTGACATAATTTGCTAAGGACACATTATTCTTGTACATATATACAAGTATCTTCATATTATAACATATATGGGAGGGCACATCATAGGTCACAACACATTATTTTAGGTATGGGCCTAGGAGCACATAACTAGTGAACAGTGATTGGGGCCTAGATATCAAAGGGGACTAGAGGATCATATGGCTTAGGGATGGTACCCTATAGGACTAGACATATAGGTACACTTGGGGGACCTACCTTACTATAGGTTATCCATCAATGAGATGGAGTATGGAGAATTCACTTGGTGTCCCTACTTAGGGATGTAATTGTTATGGGTGGATGACTTATTTATGATTAGATATATGATCATACCATGCTACATTATAGGGTGCCATGACTATGTGGTGGAGAAATATAGGTTAGATTGATTCCATCAATAATTTGACATGTAGTAGGACATCCCATAAAGTCCAAACTATTTTTCACATGTGACCAAAGAGAGAAAGTAATGGGCCCACTAGTGCCTAGGGCAAAGGCAATCATTGACTATGATAGGGTGGTTCATATTATATGGGATTATGTGGGAGGAGTTCCAAATGTAGGGTCACTGATGCATATTTTGCATGGTGGATTAGAGTGATACCTATCACACTGATGATGCCATTTCCCTAGTATTCAATCTTAATACAAATATGAGTTAGGATGAGGAGAGATTAGGGATAGGCCCTAACACAATGATAGGTTTAGGTGTTGGTATAGATAGCCATTCTATACATGATTCCATTGTAAGTGGTACAACCTCAAGGATAGTAGGATGCTATAGAGGATGTAGATATGGTCAAGCTAAATGGTTAGGATGTGGGTATAAAGGATGCCCTAGGTGTTGATGGAAGCCATGAGATAGGTTTTGGAGAGAAAGGGTTATCCAAAATAGGTACAAGGATAGGGACAAGATTAGGATGGGTAGGGTCCTCAAGCATAGGGAGGTCCATCAAAGACTAGGATTTGATTACCAAGCTCTAAAGGGAGATTATTATACATCTTATAGAGATTTTAGGGTTACATATCACTATGGTTGAGTTATAGGCACAATTGGCTATGGTTCAGGGAGTGACCACTAGGCTATAAGTTCTTATTATAGCCAAAGATGTAGATATTTTAGGTCTAAAAGTATATGTATCATAGTTAGCAGGAGTTCAAGATCATTTAACCACATGAGATGTAGAGTTTATGATATTAATTGGTGAGAAGGATTTTTCTCAAGAAAATATGGAGAGGCTAATGTAGGAGAGGGATGAGGCTCACTGAGATAGGATAGATATAGGCTTTGGATCAATGATAGCCTTGGCTAATGTGATTATAGCCAAGGATGATGCTTTAGACATGAATAATGATATCCTATGTACAAAGGATGGGATAGACTACTAGAGGTGGGCATACGAGTTAGTGGTTCTTATGGAGTAGAGAGTTGCTTCCTATATGGATTATATAAGGTCATAATGGACTAATCAAACCTCTAGGTCCAAACATGTGATAGATTCATATCAGTTAGTGACATAACCATCTGTCTAATGGGTAGTCATGGGGCCTCTACCACCAAATCCACTAGCAGTGTCTGCATCTGGGATAGATCAAAGTTTTCAATAGAGTCCTCCCAAGGATGAACATTATGAGAGTTGATTTTGTCAAATGTTTTCTTTTTGTATATATGATATGTATAGATACTCTTGTGATGTATAAACATTATTTTGATGTGTGTGTGTGTGTGTGATGTGTGTGTGTGTGTGTGTGTGTGTGTGTGTGTGTGTGTGTGTGTGTGTGTGTGTGTGTGTGTGTGTGTGTGTGTGTGTGTGTGTGTGTGTGTGTGTGTGTGTGTGTGTGTGTGTGTGTGTGTGTGTCTGTGTGTGTATGACATTAATTTTTGGCTTATTTATATGTGTACATGGATTCTAAATATTTTTTGATTGTCACATGATGTTTTCATTTATATTACCTTGGTTATGATATGTTATGATATGCTTATTTTAAGAGAGTCATATCTTTAATTAGCATATGAATGTTGATGTATTTTTTCTACTTCATGTATGATTATATTCTAGAATATAATTTAGAAGATGCATGTCCCAAACTAATCATAGAGATAGTCACGTAAACTCACAATGTATGTCAAAAGATGCATGTCTTGCATAAAGTCTTGTTTGTTTCTAAATTTGTCCTTGGATAGATCTTGTGTTAGGTATTCAAGATGGTGTGTTCAAAATTGATCTTTGATACCACATTGAATTTTATATTTGGAGCACTTTGTGTTTACTCTAGCAAACTTGAATTTATGAAACATAAGTATGAGTAACTTATAATAACATTATATATTTTTTTGCACTTGGTCAGTTCAAACGTGAATATTTATAACAAAGGATTAATGATAAAAATTACCAAAACCAAAGTTAGAACTATTTATGTTTAAACAAAAATCAAACAAAAATAAAGAGAAAAATAACAATACAAAAATGTAACTTGACTTAAAATCAAGGTATGAATAATCAAGACTTAAGTAGGAAAAAGAATGTATAAAAGTAAAGCAATAACAAATTTTTTAAACAACTTGAATTCAAGATATGAATAATCAAGATCCACCTATTTCAATAAAATGGGCTTAAAAATAAAAAATAAGTTAAAAAAAAAGGTGAACAAATTAAACCTACGTAAAATCTAGAATCAAAATGTGAACGAAATATATTTAAATAGGAAAGAACAAAATAATATAATAAACAAGACAAACACAAAAAAAAACCAAAAAAAAAAAACAAAAGACTAAATGAAATTGAACAAATAATAAAACTATAAATAAATAAAATAACAACTTAACAAATAAATAATGAAAACAAATTAAAACACCAACAAAATAAATAAAGACACAACACAATGCAAAGATAAGCTAACAAACAAACAATAAAATACCAACACAAATAAAGGAAGAGATAATAAATCAAAATCAAACAATAATAAAAAATAAATAAACACACAAAAACAATGTTTAATCAAAATGTTAGTACAAATGAAAAACAAATTGTCCATGCACATGTAATAGAGGCATTACACTCTGCAATAGGGTGACCCCTAATCTAGGAAATAATGATATTGTTATAATGCAACAAGAACAAAGGAGACAAAGTTACCCCCAAATGATAGTAAAAAAATAATAAGAAACAAAATGTTGGAAAATAGAAGAAAAAAGAGGGGTGGATGAGATGATTATAGATGCACGAGGTAAGTGGATGCTACCTACATAGTTCCACAGATGCAAGATCTAACATGAACTTTAGGACAAATGTAGTTCTCCCACAAAATTGGATAGAAGAAAATGATGAATAATAAAATATGATTGTATTGTAGAGTAATAAGGAAATGGGCTCACAAAATAATGAGGGCATGAGAAATGATTGCTCATAAAATGTCTTGAGTGTAAGACCTTGGGAAATTGTTTTTGAAAATTTCTAAGCATTAGAACTTTATTGAGAATTATGAGATACTAAATGGTTCAACTTGCAAAATGGTGAGAGTATGGGATCAACATAAAGGTTAAAGGTAATGTTTTTGTTCTTTTTTTATATCATTTTCTAATGTTTTTGTGTATTTGGGATAAGAAAAAAAATGAAATATTAAAAAAAGGCCTATGGAACTACCTAATCAAGGAAATGCACTTCCACAGGTAAGAGTTCAAACAAAAGCTAAACTAGATATAACAAGGATCATGAATATAAATAATGGAATAAAAAACTACTTACTTGAGGAGTTTCACATCCATAAGTAAGTAAAATAGCTAAATCAACTATAATAGTACACAAGAATATAAATAATGGTATAGGGAACTAACTAATTAACGAGATGCATATTCAAGAGTAGGAGTTCCAATAACAACTAGAACTAGATATAATGGCCTTTTTTGATCCTATCAAGGTGAAAATGACTAAAAAATAATATAATAATATGTAGTATTGGATAAATCTAAATTACCATTCAATAGGCAAAAACCATGTGTTAACATATCTTCATGCACTTGTCTATAAAAGGAAGCTACATAATACTGTTTAGGTTGAACTACTTTGTAGAACAGGCTCTGAGTATGTCCAAAAATGCCTATGAATCATAATTGGTTATGGAATAGAACTACCTAGGTTAAAACATTCCAGAGTTAAAATAGTCTAGGGTATTAAAAGAATATTGCTATAGTTAGAATGGTCCAGGCTACAATAGTCTAAAATAGAATGAAAATGAGTCCAAGGGAATATAAATGATCCAAAGTGCCAATGTTATAGGTGTACAATGGTCTAAAGTAGTAACATAATATTATTCAAGTTAGAATGGTCCAAGACAGAACAAGATAGAATAAAAATGGTCTAGGGTAAGATGAAATAAAAAAAATGATCCAGGGTAAGATAGTCGAGAGTATAATAGTAAGATAAATGACTTTAGCACAAGTTACCCCCAATTAAGGGCTCTTGTAGACAATGGATCAAAAGGTTTTAAAGCATAAAACCACTTGATATGTATAGTATTCATGGGTTCTAGGAGATATTCACCATCTAGATAGCCAATCAATATACCCTTGATCTATAAAGTGACTACATAGGACCCAACTATAGACATCTAATTCTTAACACCATTATGTTGAAATTATCAACCTTACTCAAAATTATGTGACAATGCAAAATTTGAGATAAAATCAATTAAATGCATTGAATGGTTCAATATTGTCATATACAAGTGTTGATTTAGGATAATGTATCCTTGAATGGGGTAATGCATTTTATGTGATTATTAAATTTTCTCAAATCATTTTGAGTGAAAATGATGAAAACATAATTTGACACTTTGAAATAATGAATTCTTCTAATTCGAAAGCACACAACATGTACATGTGTTATTTCATGTCAACAATGATTTAAATGGGGTATTGGTTCATATGTAATTGAGACTTTATTCTAATTATACTCCAGCCAAATTATAACCTAGTAATGACATTGTGATCAGCTTGATTAAGTGTGCAACCATTTTCCAAAGAATTGTATAAAATTTAATTAATCTCACTTAAGGAAATTAATCCAAATCAAGATCTTAAGTGGAAAATCCATGGAAGATATATTAAATGAAAATTCATCTCTATTATTTGCATCATCTTGTGACATCATCAATGGGGTGGCATCCATAAGCCATAAATGAAATAAATATCTAATTTAAGCCCTCACATGCCTCTTTAATGATCCTTTCTTCCAAATATTAATGGATTGATCCTCCAAAATTAAATTGATTCATGGACACACATCTTGATATCAATATGGATGGTCATGGTTAATTTTGATCATTTCCAAAAATCTATAAATATAAGGGCTCTCACTCATATTTTCAATCTTCTTTGGTGTAAAATTATTATGTAGAATTCTCCTCACAAGCCATTTTTGTTTAGTGTTATTATTCTTAATTTTCAATAGGATAGCTTCATTGTTGGCATAACATTGATCAATTTCATGAGCCTAGGTTCATTGGTGCATTGAGAGATGATGGAGTAAATCACTCATCATTGCTAAAGACTTGGGTATCAAATCAAGGAGCAAATCATGTTTTGAGCTGCACTTGGAGGAGGGATGCTATTGAGAAGGTTTGTTGGTATATTCCTTATTTCAATATCTCTTCAGTATCATTTTCAAAAATCCATTGAAGGATTTGGCTTTGTGAGTTATGTTCTTTATGCTTATTTAAATTTTCTTCAATAATGCATGATCGAACTCACTTTGGATTCCATCTCTACATCTTGGCATGCCTAGTAGGACCACACATCCCATACAATCAAGGAGACTAATTTAACACTCTTAGATCTTCTAAAACATTCTTAAAATTCTCTAAAAATCATTTTTGTCTTCATTTTTTTTATAGGTTTTTATTATTTTTGAAGACACACAATTTACATAGTGATCAACATCAATTTATTCTAATTGACATTAGTCCTATCCTAATCAGCATTGGTCCCTTTTTGAAGGGCAAAACATGGTAGGAAGGTAGATTTTTGAGTTTTTTTTTAAGTTTCTAGTTGCTATTTTTGGTTTTACAAGCTTGTAAAGTCTCTGTCTAGTTATTTTTGTGCAGGATCCAGAGACTTATTTTATTTTTGTGCTTGTTTTTCTAACAACCCTTTTTGTGAAATCATTGTGTTTTTTACTAAATTTTTATAGGTAACCGTTATTGGTTCCAGTCAATTGGTATCATTTTAATTGTAAGAAACATCAATTCTATAGACTAATGTTGGTCTATATGTAACAAAAATAAAGAAGACAAAGAGCAATTTTTCAAATCTTATTTTCTCATTAATATTTGTGCTTCAAGGTAGACGTAAACCCTCTAAAAATTATGAATCACAAGTGGGGAAAGGACACAAATTTGACAATGGATAAGTCTCGAATATTTTATTTGGTACTTAAAAGGAATCTAGGTTTTTTATGCTTAAGTTATTTTGTGAAAGTTTTTACAAGTTTTAAACTAAGGCCAAGGGGCCAAATGTCACAAAAACTTCAATTTGGTGCATTAAAATAAACATTCACAATTGTTTGTTTTATGCTAGATCTTTTTGTACTTATTTATTTTTCACAAAATGAAGGATGTATGTTTGCTCTCCCCCATCCCCTTTAGAGAAATTAGGTAACCAAAAGTTTTATTTATTTTCATTTTTACCTTATCCAAAGGCATGAAAAGAATGGTTTTTTAATGTTCTCAGCCTAGATTCATATGGTTTGGGTGATCTAAACACAACAAATCAAGGGTAACCCACTAAGATGTTTTCTTAAGTGGTTAAGCAAATTCTATTAGTGGTATTTCGGCTCAGACCATAGGGAAAATTTAGACATTGCACTACACTAAGCAAGTGATAGATGTAGTGGTTGTGAAAAGGGAAAGAAATTTTCAAAACAAGCTAATCAACATAGATATAATTTATGTGAGGCTTGGCTCTAGTGTTAGCCATACTTGGGAGTTCGTAGCCTATTCACTTTGATTTTTTCTTTAGGTAAGAATTGACCTAATAATTCATCTCTCAACATCATTTCAATTACATTCCATGTCTAAACAATGTTGTTTATGGGATTACAATTTAATTAACACTTAAAATCCTCCCAATATCAAGGGTAACCCACTAAGATGTTTTCTTGAGTGGTCTAATTTTTTTTTTAAGCAAATTCTATTAGTGGTATTCCGGCTCAGACCATAGGGGAAATTTAGACATTGCACTACACTAAGCAAAAACCAAAACATGTCAACCAAACACTTTAGTTATCCACCATTTCATTTGAATAAGGAGGTGCTATCTTGACCAAATCAAAATCACCTCTTGCCTTGTTTAAATCATAGAAACATTGTTTTTTTCTTTGTCTAAACAATGTTGTTATGTTGTCCATTTGTGAAAAGGAGTACCCCAAAGAACTTTTCACAACAAGCTAATCAACATAGATATAATTGATGTGAGGCATCTCTAGTGTTAGCCATACTTGAATAAGGAGGTGTATCTAGATACACACAAAAATTTAGTTTTAAAACAATCCTCCCTACTTGCCACAGACATATTATTGATGTAGGTTGAGTATCCCCATTTCAAAGTTATATGCCATTATGTATGTTGTCCATTTGATATTTGGATAATGGGGTGTAAAAGTTATATGCCATGTAAAAACCATACATATTCATGCACTTTGATTTTTTAATTAACACTTAAAATCCTCCCAATATCATGTATATAGATATAAATCAATGGTATAATGAAACCTTGTCAGTTTTAAGACTTTGGACGTTATACTTAGTTATATTTTGTCTTTTTATCCTTTGATTGCTCAGTATTATTAAGTCTAATTTTTTTTTTGAAAACCAAAACATGTCAACCAAACACTTTAGTTATCCACCATTTCATTTGAATAAGGAGGTGCTATCTTGACCAAATCAAAATCACCTCTTGCCTTGTTTAAATCATCATTTGAAACATTGTTTTTTTCTTTGTCTAAACAATGTTGTTTATTCATGCACTTTGATTTTTTAATTAACACTTAAAATCCTCCCAATATCATGTATATAGATATAAACCAATGGTATAATGAAACCTTGTCAGTTTTAAGACTTTGGACGTTATACTTAGTTGTATTTTGTATTTTTATCCTTTGATTGCTCGGTATTATTAAGTCTATTTTTTTTTGAAAACCAAAACATGTCAACCAAACACTTTATTTATCCACCATTTCATTTGAATAAGGAGGTGCTATCTTGACCAAATCAAAATCACCTCTTGCCTTGTTTAAATCATCATTTGAAACATTGTTTTTTTCTTTGTCTAAACAATGTTGTTATGTTGTCCATTTGAGTCTAAAATATTTTTCAAAAATATTCAAGTCTTTTTTTAATTCAAACTCAAAATCTCACCTTTCTAAGTTTTAGGACAAGGTTTTAATTGGTTCATTGTTTACATTTGGTTTGAGTTAACTTGGGTACGATTTACCATTTGGGTTGAAGGCTATTATATAGAATCATCATCATTTTTTATCATTGTGGACCTAGATTATCTTGTGTTCACTCATGATTTAAGTCCTAGAACCATTATACTTCTTATTACCATGTGGTGACGTTGTGCTTCCTATTTGGTTTTAGCTTTATAATTATGAGTTCTTGTGTGTTTTCTCATCTTGAGATTTTTAGTTTGCATTGTTACCTTCCTCATCAAAAAGACTCTTTTCTAATTTTATATTTTCAAATCACCAAAGTTATACCTATATTTTATGGTATTGATGTATTTTTGACCTAAGTTTTTTGTGATTCTTGCACTTTAGGTTTCAAAGATATCATACCTTCTTCCAATTTGATGATTTCAACCCACCAAAGTTGAGTAATTTCATAACCATTTCTTCTAATTGTGTGGTACTATGCAACTTATTTTATTATAGTCTCTTTTTACCTTATCACTTATTTGGAGGAAAATAAAACACACCTTGTTAATGTTTGAAAACACATTTCAAACCCTAAAAAACATAAAGAACAATCTTCTAGACATTATGCAAAGGTATACCTATAGTGGGGTCTCATATGGCCCTAATTATGAGGAAGAACATTTTTATCATGGACAAGACAATACCATGGTGTTTGAAGACATTACCACAACTGTAGGATCAGAAGAAGACTATTTTGAACATCAACCCTTAGAGGACAAAAATGAAGCACTCTAAAGGTTGATTGAATTAGGTGCTAGATTACCATCAGACTTTCCTATATAATAATTTCATATCTTGGTTAGAGAAGGAGAGTAGCAAAGAGAATAATCCCTTGCTCATATTGTAAAATAAAACATTGTTTCTTCTAGAAAATATAAGGAAGTGTTCATAGATTCAACACTTAATGATTAATATCTTGCAATCAAGATCAATAAGATAAGTCAACGATATGTAGACTGACTTATCACAAACTTAACTAACTCTTTATCTACCACTTCAATACATAATGATGCTTCCAAGGAAGAATGGAATGTGGTAAAACCAATGAAACATATTTTAGTTGAGAACACATCTATGATAGATCATGGTATCTCAATTGAACCAAACAAGACATAAGAGATTCCACAACATGCTTTGCCAAATACAAAGCATACATTTTTCAATCATCAATAACCTCTTGTTCCTTCATAGAATCAAGGAATGAAACACACAATACATATAGAGTAAATTGTTCAAAAATATTTGGTAAATTCTTCTCAACCAACATGTGCTTTGGTGAATCAACCATAGTCTTCCCAAAATCAACAAAACACTTACAATTCAAGGCAACCAATTTCAGGGAATGTTTATCAACCCAAGAATTAGTGGCTCACTTACTTGACTCAAGGATTAAACCAAAAAAAGTTATAAATCATAGAATATACATACCCAATAAATTCACACAATAGGGGCACATACCACCCCAACATAATTATATTCCACCTACAAATACACTAAATATGCAAGAGTAGAATTCGATGAAAGAAATTGTGTCACAATTGGATACATGAAACTGAGTTAAGAAATAGAAATTTGATGAGAAATGTCCATATCTATTTGATTGGATTATTCTCCAAGTCCTCTTTTTTCCTCATTTTGAGGCACCCAAATTTAAAAAATACAAAGGGAAGGTTGACCCTCATGAACCTATTCAATCATTTTTTGTATAATGCCAAGAAGTAGCTTACAATAACATTTATTTGCTTTGTTTGTTTCCATGAAGTTTATTAGGAAAATATTTAGATTGGTTCCATAAGTTACCTAAGGGATCAATGGAAAATCGGAGTGATATATCTAAAAAAATTGCTAACCACTTCTCTTACAATATTGAACATGAGTTGACTATGGTTGACTTATTCAAAGCTAAATAGTGAGATGGAGAAAGCTTCATATCATATCTATAGTGGTGGAGAGCATTATCTAGACACTTTCAACATAATTTTCTTAATAAATAGCTAGATGATATCTTTTCATAGAATATACACCTTGATGTGGCACATAATATATGACTTGATTGTACAAACACGTTTGAGGAAATTATATACAAGGGTGTGCAGATTGAGAAGGCATGTATCACTAAAGGCCTTGCTAAGATTTACTCATAGGGTCAAATGTCAAATCAAACCCAGTCACCTATTCAGGTTGTTGCAATAGAAAAGCCTACGATATTGAATAAGAACATGAACATGGTAGGAAATGGAGTAGCTAAATCAAGACATGTACAAACAGTGTAGGCTCCACTGGTTCTAAATGTGTAATTACCTACACCTAATCCACTAACCACTTTAAAAAGAGTCCCTACATGAAGGGTATTTAATAACAAATATAGAGTTTAGAAAATTGGGAGAGTCTATTGAAGTAGTATTTCAAATCCTTGTAATTAATAATTTTATTGTTTAGCCTATGCCAAGACCATTTACTGAATATCAACCCAAACCTGATTGGTATTAGGCAGATGAATTTTGTAACTTACATTATGTTGTTGGTCATGGTGCTTATCAATGTGTTCAATTACAACATATCATTAAATATTTGATTGGAAGTGGTGTAGTTGAAATAAAACTTGCCTTACAAAACACTAATTAGGATATGGGCATCTACAAAGATCCATTTCCTTGACATAATCAACAACCGTTAAGACATCATCTAAACCAAGGATATAATTAGTGATAAAATTAGAATCAAAGCTACAATCGTAATAAAAATGATCATAACCAAGATCAAAATACCCATGCTAATAACTTGGGTTACAAAAACATTCCTTATGACTAAAATGATACCATGGGGCATATTTATGCAAACCACATTGCCACTATTATTATCAAAACTTGTGAACCATCCCATGCTCCTTGAAGTATTAGACCCATTATTATGGGGTCAACACCCTCTCCTTCAAGAAATTTTGTGTCAAGTACAAGTAATTATATTGTGCCTCAATTTTTGTAGGTTACTATTTTTGAACCCCCTTCTTCTAATTATAATTGTTCCTCATTGACTCAAAATTATGCAAATGTAACTAGATGCTTATGAGTCACTATACAAGGACCTTCAAATTTATATTCTAATTATAATGGATCTTTATCACTTATAGATTTTGTAATTGAAACTAGATGCTCATAAGTTACTCTTCGGGACCC
Organism: Torreya grandis; assembly: GCA_037957365.1. Lineage (NCBI taxonomy): Eukaryota > Viridiplantae > Streptophyta > Pinopsida > Cupressales > Taxaceae > Torreya > Torreya grandis. The sequence continues at coordinate 185,978 of JARHVA010005803.1, forward strand.
TTTGCCCTCTCCTAATACTAGACCCAACATGAACATTATGCCTTCAGACCTAAAGTTTAACATTGTACCATCCAAGGCTAAATCATCTTATCCTATTATTGAAAAGTAATGTAGTCTCTCAAACCAACTAATTAAAATTCCTAATAAAATTTATATTTTAGATATTTTGCATATGTTTGAAGTCTATAAAACTATTTTGAATGACCTTCTTCAACAATCCACTATTCCCCAAAACCTTAAGCCTGAATAGTTCCAAACACTTGTATGGTATTTTTCTTCATTTAGATAGGAAAAATTTGATCAAAAATACATATCCACTCTTGATCCTAGCCATAAAAACCCCTTTTATATTGAGGTCATCATTGAAAATCATAAAATCAAGTGGGTTCTTATAGACAATGGTTTAGGGCTAAACATAGTGTCTCTCAAACTTGTACAATGATTGGGTTATAATGTGAAGGACATCTAGTTAGAGATGATCACCATAAAATCATATGGTAATGTTGAAAGGAAATATTAAGGTACTATTTATTTACCATTCATTGTTGGGTCTATGTCTTATCATACCTTGTTACATATTGTGGGTATTAAACTACCTTATAACATACTTCTTGGTCATCCTTGGATTCATGAAGTACAAGTTCTAAATTCATTGCAAAGAAAAATAAGGAAATAGTTTTGCATCCACCCAAATCCAATTATATCAACCCAAGTAACCTTGATTCTAGTTTGGCTGATCCATTTCCTATAACCCTTACAAAACATGTTATTATAGAAGACACAATCATTTTCATGTATCATATGAAAGATGCCTTCCTTATTACTAAATTTCCCAAGTCTCCCAAATCATTTGACAAACCCAAACCTTCGAAAATCTATTTTAGACTCAAAATTATTTGGCAAAATAAGAAAGATACACAAAAACTACCAATGGAATTTGTACTTACTACTTCATTTAATCAAGATCAAAAATATTTTATTAAAGGAGACTGGTTGTATTATAATGACATTACTGATTGTTTTTAGAATCCCAAATATCTTATCCCTAATTAGACTATGGATAATTTTGATTTTCTAGGAAAAGGCATTGGCCCATGAGATCAAGGAATATTGGAACCTTTATTAGTTGGTAAACCTAACATGAATAAAGGTCCTGGATTCATACCACTTGGGGGTGACCTCATAACTTTTGATAGTGATTCTTCTGAATCGACTAGTGATGAGACTCTTGGTAGTGACATAACATCTCATTATAGTATTTACTATGAGCTTGATAATACAAAATTATTTTATTCAAATTACATTATAACCATAATACCCCATTGTTCCCTTTGCCTTTTCCATCCTAAAATGATTGATTGGTACCAAAAAATCTAGTCATACACCTAGATGAATTCCAAAATGAAAAATCTATTGCAAAGTATATGGGATTTAGAAATGGATTTCCAATTAGTGATCATAATTAAGGCTTTGATTTTTATTTGGATCCTTATACCTATTTTGGGGGAGCATTCAAACTTTATTGGTCATGAAAAAGATAAAAAATCAAGATCCTTGGGTGAAAGCCTCTTTGAGTCACTTATTGGTCAGGGAAATAGTAAATAAAAAGACAAGTCCTTGAGTAAAAACCTATTTCAGGCATTCTTAGATGAGAAATTTTGTTCATCCCCAAAATATTCATGAATTCCATCAATTCCTATCTCCATAGCTAGTACCAACCTCACGTCAAAAAAATAAGTATTTGAACATCTCACTCTTGACTTTCTTGAGATATTTTCTAGTTGGTAATTACTTGAGCTAATAGATTTAGATTCAACACATTATCCAAAGATTTGGGAAGAACAACTAGAAACTATAATTGAATAAGAATATCATGATCACACATTTCTTACTATTATAGAATATGGTTCTACATTCCTTATAGAAAACACTAGAAAGTGAACCTAGGAACATATGATGATCCCAACATTGTTTATCTTGGAGCTTCTCTCACTGATGAGAAGAGAGATCACATTATCACTATTTTGAGAGACTTTATTAATATTTTTTCATGGGCATATTCAATCATTCTAGGCTAGACCTTGACTTGGTTGTGTATAAACTTTTTGTCCTTCTAGATGCTAAGTTAGTCACAAAAATTTGAGAAAGATGAATCCATGCATCATTCTTTTGGTAAAAGTAGAAATGGATAAATTATTAGGAGTATGCTTCATTAAACCATTGGAATATTTTGAATGGATATAAAACATAGTTTTAATTAGTAAGAAGCTATAAGGTATACATATTTATATTGATTTCAAAGATATCAACAGGGTGTGACCCAAAGTTGCATTTCCTCTACCAAACATCGACATGATTGTTGATTCTACTAATAAGTATAAGATGATGTCCCTCATGGATGGAATTTATGGATATAATCAGATCAAGATAGCTCAAGAAGACCAGCACAAAACTATGTTCACCATGTTGTGGGGAACATTCCATTATCAAGTCATGCCATTTGGATTGAATAATGATGGACCCACTTATTATCATTCTATTCTATAAATATCATTTTCCATGACATGATGAATGATATTATTGAATAATATTTTGATGACATCCTAGCTAAATCAAAAACACATGATAGACATCCTAATGTCCTATGAAGAATCTTTGAGAGACTTTGTGAGTACAAAGTTTGTCACAATCCCAAAAAGTGTGTCTTTAGCATCACTTTAGGAAAATTGCTAGGTTTATTGTTTCATAAATAGGGATCAAATTAAACCCTACTAAGGTCAAGGCCTTTGTTGAAATGCCTCCACCTTCCAACCTCAAATAGCTCCCTAGCATGTAAGGAAAGATCCAGTCAATTCATAGTTTCATTTCATAGCTTGTAGTTAAGTGGCACCCATTTACACATCTCTTAAACAAAGGGGCCATGTTTCAATGGGAAAAGGAGTGTCAATTAGAATTTTTGAAGCTCATAACATATTTATCCAACCTGATAGTTTTGAGACCATCAATACTTGGACACCCATTGCTTCTCTATATTTTAATGTTTGAACATGAACTAGGGGAACTTTTTGCCCAATATGATGATCAAGGAAAGGAACATGTAGTTTATTATTTAAAACACACAATGGTGGACTAAAATCATAATTATATGACTACTAAGAAGGTGTGTTTAACATTGATGTTTGCTTCCCAAAAGTTGTGACACTATATGCATCATAAGAAAACCATTGTTATTACTAAAGTGGACCCCCTCAAATTTTTATTATCCAAAGCAGCTCTTATAGGCCACATGGGTCATGATCTTAAGTGAATTTTATGTGGATTATCAGAATCAAAAGGTTATCAAGGGGTAGGTTATTGCTGATCAACTTGCAAAATCCCCTATTATAGATACTCAACCATTTAGATTTGATTTTCTAGATGATTTTATTATGATTATAGAAGAAGTACTACATGAACCTAAGTAGTGGAAGATATATTTTGATGGGTCCTTTATATCCTATAGATATGGATCTAACATTTTTTTTATTACACCATAAGGGGATATAATTCCCAAAGCATTTCATATCAATTTTCATTGTATAATAATATGGCTGACTATGAGGCACTTATTGCAAGATTACATCTTACAGTGCAGTGGGATATCCAACACTTAATGGTCTTTGGGGATTCTTAAATGATTAACAATCAAACCACATATCAATATCAGACTAGAGATGATAGGATTTTACCCTACAATCATATTATGGATAATCTATAGACACATTTTAAATCTCTAGAGTTTGAACAAGTACCATGAGCTAATAACATATATGTCGATGCAATGGAAAAAATTGGGTCCATGATATAGATTGATAGTAGTGATAAAGAGTATTAGTTTCTCATTGAAAACCTTCTATAACTTGCTCATGTCTTCCAAATTTAGAAAGGGTATGCACCATTATTGGTCCCAATCCCCCACCTAAACTACCTTGGTTTCAAGACATTTATAATTATTTTCATGACCAAGTTCTTCCACCTAACCTTTCCAATAATCATCAAAAAAAATTTATTTATCACATAGCCCATTATACCCTATTTGGAAACACATTTGATCATAAAGGCTATGATGGAATGATACTTCATTGTTTATCTTTAGGAGAATCTAAGTTATCACTTAAGGAGTTTCATGATGAAATCTGTGGGGCCCATGCCAATGGTGTAGTATTAAATAAAAAGCTCCTCAAAACAAGTTACTATTAGCCCAAAATAGAGATAGATGCTTGTAATTATGTAAGTGTGTTTCTTATAAAAAACATGGTAATTTGATACACACACATTCTTTGACACTATAATCGATTACTACACCATGGCCATTTTCTACATGGGGCCTTGATCTCATTTATAAAATAAATCCAACATCTTATGATAACCATAAACATATTCTCACTACTACCAAGTATTTTACTAAGTGGATGGAGGCCATTCCTATCACTTATGTCACCAAGAAGTATATTTCCAACTTCATCCATTACCTTATAATCTATCGGTAAGGTATCCCATCCCATATTATATCTGATAATGATAGATCTTTTATAAACTAAGATGTTAAATCTCTTTGTGTAAAATTCAAAATCAAGCAAAATAAATACACTTGATATAAACCATAAGGTAATGGTTAAGCTGAGGCATCAAACAAAACCATTATTACAATACTAAATAATATTGTCAATGATGATGGCCATAATTGGTATCAAATTTTTCTTGCCCTTTAGGCTTATCACACCAATCATCAAACCCCCATGGGATCCAATCCATATTACCTTATTTATGTCATAGAAGCTATTATTTTGATTGAGATCAAACTACCTTCATTATGAGTATCTTTGGAGAATATTGAAGATGATGAAGATTATAGAGTTTCTAGGTTGTAATAACTAAAACTCCTTGATGGCAAGCATTTGGATACCCTAGACAACTTAGAAGCCTATCAGAGTAGATTACATAGAAGCTATAACAAACACATTCTACCTTAGGAGTTTAAAATTGGTGATTTTGTCTTGAAAGAGAATTATAAAAACACTAATGTTGAATGCAAAAATAAGGGTAAATTTTAACCCAATTGGCTAGGCCCATATGTTATCATAGAAAACTATGGATTAGGGGCATATTAGATGGCTATTATAGATGGAAAAGATTTTTTAGATCCCATTAACATTGTACATCTCAAGTGGTTCTATGCTTGACAACCATTTGAACCATTATCTACAAGACCCCTTACTTGGGGGTAACTTGTACTGAAGTCATTTTATCTCACTATTATATCCTAGATCATCCTATGTTGGACCATATGTATTCTATTTTAACCAACCCTGGACCATTCTCATGAGAACCATACTATTTTATGATTCTTGACAGTTAAAAAGTTAGACCATTGGTACTCTAGATCATTTATATTCTAGCTTGAATCTTTTTATACCACCCTAGACCATCCTATTTTGGACCCTATTCATTATTGTCTCATTTTATTCTAGATCATTCTCCTTAGAACCATATTATTTTCATAACTTGGACCAGTGTAACTTGGATAATTTTTATCCCTTGACCCATTATGATCCTAATTATGACTCATAGGCATTTTTAACACATTCAATGCCAATTCTACAAGTCAATTTAGATTGAATAATATTTTGTAGCTTCTTATTACAAACAAATGAACCCAGATAAATTAGCATATGGTTTTTGCCTATTGAATGGTTCTTCAGATTTATATAGCATTGCATACTATTATATATTATTTTTCTACTATTTAGTAGGCATTATTGTCATAGTAGTATCTCATTCTTACTGAATTATTAGCATGGGTTATTGTATCTGGCTTTATTTATTATTGGAACTTATACTCTCGGATGTTCATCTCCTTGATTAGTTGATTACCTCTACCATTGTTTATACCCATGACCCCTGTTTCAACTATTTTAGCTATTGTTTGAACTCTTACCTATGGACATGCATCTCTTTAGTTAGGTAGTTCTCTAAGCCTTTTGTGAATAGTTACTTTCTATTACTTATGCCAAAAACATAAAAACATTAGAAACTAATTGACAAAACAAAAAAATATTATCTTACACTTTTTGTTTATTTTTATCCCCCACTCTTATCATTTTTCAAGCATTTATTTGAATGCTCTCCTCATTTTCGAGCCCATTTTCCTTATTTCCTCTACTATATCAATCATGTTATCTTATCATCACTTTTATTCTATCCCATTTCTCGGGAGAACTACATTTTTCCTAAAGTTCATCTTGGATCTTGCATCCATAGAACTATGTAGGCAATGTCCACTTGTTTCGTACATATGGAATCATCTTAACCACCCCTTCATTTTCTTCTTTTTCCCCATTTTGTTTTATCTTGTTGTTTCCCTATCACTTGGGGGAAAATTTCTCTCTATTGTTCTTGTTTTGTTATTCTAGTCTTGTTATTTTTTAGATTAGGGATCACTCAATTGTAGAATTAATTCCTTTATTAGACTTACGTGAATAATTATTTTCTACTTGTACTAACATTATCCCTCATTCTTATTTGTGTGTGTTTATTTGAAATCTATTATTTTTTTTTTGTGTATTTACTTTATAATTTTATTTTGTTTTCTAAGTACAATCTTGATTACTACACATGGATCTTGATTATTCATATCTTATTTCCATGTTGATTATTAAGTTGTTCTTGCTTTGATTTTGTATATTCTTGTTCCTACTTAAACCCTGATTGTTCATATCTTGATTTTCAATTAGGTCCCATTGATGTCTTGTTTTTATTAATTTTTATTTGTTTTTATTTAAATGTAAATAGTTATAACTTTGGTATTGGTATTTTTTATCAATATCCTTAATTATAAACATTACAATTTGAATGAAATCAACACAATTGAAATATAATATCATTATAAGTCATTCATACTTATGATGCATAATTTCATTTTGATATAATAAGCACTATGTGCTTTGGATTCTAGGTCCAAAAGTTAATACAACTCTAAAGATCATCTCTAAATATACCAATGAATTAAACACCAATGGATTAACACAAGACTCTATAAAATATGTGCATCTCTTGGACTCATAGTGGTTTGATTTTCTTCTATTATTCATTCCTCATTGCATTTTTTCCTACTTCTAGGCAAACTAAATTGGCTTGAGGTCCATTCAAAATATGTAGTTAGTGCTTGGATATATGATGTATCTTGGGTTAGATTGGCCACCCTTTATTCTTGTTTGCATCTCTTTCATTAATTTGTGCATCCTCGTATACCTAGTTTTTTATTTTAGTCCCTAGACCCTCACATCTATGTTTTCACCTTCTCATATTTAATCTATGCATTAGGTTATATCCTTGACATTTTATTTCCAATTTTACCTACTAGGGCATAACGTTTTGACCAGTCATTAATCAAATTTTCTCTACTAAGGTAAAAATTATTATTAATGATCAAAATTAGCCTTATTGGGTCATAATTACTTTATCAACTGATCAAATTCATTCTACTAGGGCACATTATCATTCCTTTCTCTAGATCAATGCTCTCATGTTTCATCTAACTCTAAGCTCTATGTATTTTTCCCTTATTTTGGCTATTTTAAAATTTTATAACTTGTTTTAGGAGTGATCATTCCTAAGTGCATAACTTTCACCCTCTTGTGGGTGTGTTAAAAGTGTGTCGCTTATATTTTTGGATTGTCTCCTTCTCACTTCTCCCCACCTTTGGGGCCCATTATATTCTATTACATTTTGATCAGTGAGAATCAACGCACATAAGCATTAGCTCATATGGATTATATCTCATCCATGGGTTAATTTCATTATTTCTCTCTTTTGAGAGTCTATCCCTTTCTTTCATCCTTGTATATCCTCTCGAGGGGGAATTATGGGTAATTTCCTTCCAACTTATTATATACAACTCTTTAATTCTTTGAAAAGATGTTTTAATTAAATGTCTCACTATGCCTTCTCATATAGAGGCAAAATATAGACATCTAATCCTTCACACCATTGTTTTGAAAGTATCAATCTTAATCAAAATTCTATGACAACACATAATTTGGGCCAAAATAACTTAAAAATGCTAAATGGCTCAAGCTTGTCATATACTAGTACAGATTTAGGCTATGTATCCCTGAATGGGTTAATTCATTTTATGTGATTATTAACTTTTCTTAAATCATATTGAGTCAAAATTATGGAAATATAATTTGATGCTCTAAAACAATGAATTCTTATAATTCAAAATCACATGACATGTGTATTGTTATTTCATGTTGCCAATGCTCAAAATGGGGTATTTGTCCATATAAAACTATCACCGTATTCTAATTATACTCCAATAAAATTATAACCTAGTAAATTGACATTTCAATTAGTTTGACTAAGTGTGTAACCAATTTCTAAATAATTGCATAAAATTTAATTAATCTCACTTAAGAAAATTAATCCAAATCAAGAGCTTACGTGGAAAATCCATGGAAGATATTAAATATCTATTAATTGGTAATTAATTTCTATTATCTAGATCATCTAGTGACATCATCAGTGGGGTGGCATCCATAATCCATAAATGAAAAAAATATCTAATTTAAGCCCTCCCATGCCACTTTAATTCCCCTTTATTCCAAATTATAATGGGGATATTTATGGATTGAGCCTCAAAAATTGAATTGATTCATGGCCACACATCTTGATCTCAAGATGGATGATCATGATTGATTCTGATTATTTACAAAAATCTATAAATACAAGGGTTCTCACTCATCTTTTTAATCTTCTTTGGTGTAAAATTATTATGCAAAATTCTCTTCACAAGCCATTTTTGTGTAGTTTTATTATGCTTAATCTATAATAGGATAGCTTCACTATTGGCATAACATTGATCAATTTTATGAGCCTATTTTCATTGGTGCATTTGGAGATGATGGAGGAGAAAACCACTCATCATTTCTAAAGACTTGGGCACCAAATCAAGGGGAAAATAACATTTTGAGCTGCACTTGGAGGAGGGATGCTCTTGGGAAGGTTTGTTAGTATATTCCTTATTTTAATATCTCTTAGATATCATTTTAAAAAACCCATTGAGGGAGTTGGCTTTGTGAGTTATGTTCTTTATGATTATTTAAGTTTTATTCACTAATACATGATCTAACTCACTTTAGATTCCATCTCTACACCAACCATTTGGGTTGAAACTTAACGTTATTCTTGTGTTCAACATTAGTGTTATTTTAGTTCTCCTTTAAGACCAAATCACCAATTTCAAACTCCTAAGAGAGAATGCACTTATTATAGCTTCTATGAAATCTATTTTTATATGCTTTCAAGTTATCCAAGGTAGCCAAATGCTTACCATCAAGGATATCTATCTCTTGTAACTTGTAAACTCTATAATCCTTGGTATCTTCAATGTTCTCCAAGGATACCTAAACTAAAGATAACTTGATATCAACTATGATAATAGCCTCCATAACATAAACAAGGGAGTATGGAGTGGCTCCTATGGGGGTTTAATGACTAGTGTGATAGGCCCAGATGGAAAGAAAAATTTGCAAGTGCTAATTACAACCAATGTCATTAAAAATATTATTTAGGATTATAATAATGGTTTTATTACATACCTCAGCATGACTATTACCTTGTGGTTATATGGTGTGGATTTATTATGCTTGATTTTGAATTTAGCAAAATGAGCTTTAACATCTTAGTTTACAAATGGCTCACCATTATCGAATATAATATGTGTTAAGATACCATATTAACAAATGATATGGTAATAGACAAACTTGGTAATCTACTTCTCAATAACATAAGTGAGAGAAATGGCCTCTATCCACTTAGTAAAATACTTAGTAGCAGTGAGAATGTGATTATGGCCATCAGAAGAGGTTGGGTTGGTTTTCCCTATGAGATTGAGGCCCCATGCAAGGAATGACCATGGTGTAGTAAGCGGATAGAGTGGTAAAGAAGGTGTGTGTGTATCAAATTAACATGTTGTTGGTAGGAAAAACAATTCCTAACATGATTACAAGCATCTATTTCCATCTTAGGCCAATATTATCCCAATTTGAGGAGTTTCTTAGCTAAGACTACACTGTTGATGTGGGCCCCACATATTCTTTCATGAACCCCCTTAAGTGTTAATTTGGATTCTCTCAAAGATAAAAACAAAAAATAATTTCATCATATCCTTTATGATAAAGTGTGTTTCTAAGGAGGGTATAATAGGCTATGCAATGAAGGAAGATATTATGTAAATTATGTGAAAGATCAGGTAGAAAGACTTGGTCATGAAAATATTTATAAATTTCCTAGAACCAAGGTAATTTAGGTGGGGAATTGGGACTAGTGATGGCATATACCCTCTTTGAATCTGGAAAGACATTAGTACGCTATAGAATATTTTTTATGAGAAATTGATACTCTTTAACACTATTGGTAATATGTATCATGGACCCAATTATCACCATTACATTAATATATCTATATTTGCCTGTGGTACCTATTTAAATTGTAGGGATTTGAATTGAGTCTTGAGATTACCCACAATGTGATTGTATGGTAAAATCTTGTCCTCTCAAGTTTGATATTGATCTATGGTTTGATTAATAATCAATTAAGAATCCCCATACACCATTAAGCACTAGATATCCCACTGTATTACAAGATAAAGTACTATAGTAAGGGCCTCATACTAAACCATATTATTGGTATAATGAAAATTAATGTGAAACATTTTAAGAATTAGATCTTGTAGTGTAATCAATAAGATGTTGGCCCTAGATCCATTGGATGTCAAAGGATCCATCAAAATATAATTTCCATTGGTTAGGTTCTTGTATACCTTCTTCTATTGTCATAATAGAATCATTTTGAAAAGCAAATTTGAGTGGTTGAGTATCTATAATAGGATATTCTATAAGTTTATCTTCAATAACTCACTCCTTAATATCTTTTTAATTCTATTACTCAACATTAAATTCTCTTAAGAGCATGACCCATTTAGCCATGTGACCTATAAGAGTTGCTTAGGACAACAAATATTTTAGAGGGTCCACTTCAGCAATAATAATGGTTTTATTATTCAATATTTAGTGTCATAACTTTTGGGAAGGAAACACCATTACTAAATAATCCTTCTGTATAGATGTATAGTTATGTTTATATGCCACAAATGTGTAGCTCAAATAGTAGACCACATGTTCCTTTCCTTGTTCATCATGTTAGGCCAAGAGTACCCACAGTGTATGTTTTATGGATGAAATATAAAGAATTAATAGTTGTTTAGGTGTTGGTTGTCTCAAGACTGACAGGTTATCCAAGTATGTTGTGAGCTTTACACATGCTAATTAACATTCAACATCCCATTGAAAAGTGACCCATTTATTTAAGAGGTGTGTAAATAGGTGGCACTTATCTGCTAGTTGTGAAGTTAACCTATGAATAGATTGGATCTTTCCCTACAATCTATAAAGGTATTTAAGATTAAAAGGTGGAGGTATTTACACAATATCCTTAACCTTAGTAGGATCCACTTAAATCCTTCTTTGTGACATAATGAATCATAGCATTTTTTCAAAGTGATACCAAAGACACACTTCTTAGGATTTAGATGAACCTTATACTCATGAATTCTCTCAAATATTTTTTGTATAACATTAGGATGTTTAACAGATGCTTTTTATTTTACAAGGATATCATCAAAATAGTCCTCAACAATATCATTCATCATGTCATGAAAGATGATAATCATGTCACACTGATAGGTAGATACCATGTTCTTCAAGCGAAAGGGCATGACTTGGTAATAGAATGGTTCCCCACAGTGTGGTGAATATATTTTTATGATAGTCTTCTAGAGATATCTTGATTTGATTGTATCCTAAGAAGCCATATATGATGGATAAAGTCTCATACCCAGTAGTAGAATAAATAATCATGTCAATATTGAGCAGAGGAAAATTATCTTTGGGACATACCTTATTGATATTGTTAATATTAGTTTAAATGCATATACCTTGTGGATTTTTATGTAAGTAAATTACTTAATGATTTGTAATAGGAGAATTATATATTATAGAATTAAGAGTAGACTAAGAAAATCCACAAAAATAATTGTCAAAAGAGCATAATATTTGAATATTATATTTGAGCCACTTCGAAGGGGAAAACTCCACAATAATGAAATAAGAATAGAATTCACAATATGATGATAAAATACTAACCATTACCTCTTATGTATACTATACTTATCCATGGTTATTTCATAGGTTGACCATACTAAGAAAATAGAGAAATGCAACAAGCTAATATGAATATGTGTAAGCCACAAGTCAGCCACACATATCCTTAGATGCACTATAGGTTAAAGGGCATAGCATGCCACTCACCTTCAAATTTTTTTTGTCATCAATGTTGAATAAAAAAGGATGTTTTTTTAGGAATTATTTATCCTCCCATATTGCATCTTTAGAATATAGGTTCTTTCATTTGATTAAATATTGCTTAATGGCTCTGGTCTACAGTTGCTTAGTGCACATGTGAAGGATTTCTTCAGGATCTAGAATGACTCTACCTTATTCATATAATTTAGGTAACTAAGTTTGAGTGTAAAATATATGTCCAATTACTTTATTCATGCATAATACATGGAATACCAAATGTATGCGAGTCGCTGGGGGTAATTCTATCTTGTAATCTAGACTACTAATTTTTTGTAAGATCTAGTTAGGGTCATAATACTTAGGTGATAACTTGTTATCCATTTTCTATTGATTGAGAGACATCTAATTATATAGATAAAAATGAATAATAAGCTAATCACCTATGTCAAAATTCCACTCACTATGATGTTGATATACTTGTTGCTTTATTCTATTTTGTGCCATTGTTAAATTCTCTCATAAACTAACTAACACCTATTGATAATCAATGTGTTCCTAAATAACTCAAAACTTATGATGCTATATCAAAACTAAAGTGATGGATGGGGGGTGATACACATATAATGCCACAAATGGAGACATCTTGGAAGAAGTGTGAAAAGAAGTATTATACCACCATTTAGTAAGTGGCAGCCAATGAATCCATTTATCTTATTTGTCAAAAATAAAATAATGAAGATACCCTTTGAGACATTTGTTGACTACCCCTATTTTTCCTTTAGATTAAGGATGATAGGATGATCTATGAGCCAATTAAGTACCCAAACATGAAAAAAATTAAATCTAAAAATTACTAGTAAATATTGGATCTTGATCACTTACAATGATCTTTGGAGTGCCATGTAATTTTAAATCTGTATTGATAAAAATAGAAGTTACTATACTGGCAAAAAATGGTTGTGATAAGGAGTAAAAATAATCATACTTGGTGAGGTGATCCACAACTACCATGATAACATTTTTACCCTCAAACCTTGGTAACCCCATAATCAAATCCATGAAAACCTCTTCCCAACATTGACTAAGGATGGATAAAGTCTATAAAATACGTAAGGCCTTAATGGTTTCACCTTAATTTTGTTGGCATACCATGCATTTAGCCACATATTTATTAACATCCCTTTTGAGTCTTTCTCAAAATAAATCTTTCTTCATTCTATGATATGTCTTCAAAAATCTTGGGTGTCTTGCAAGTGGAGAGGCATGAAGTTATTGAATAATTTTATGTTTGTGGAGAGAATGCTTACAAAGGTATAATCTATATTTATACCATAATGTGTTTCTTTTCCATGTAATTTTTTTATATTCATTAGAAACCTACTAAATATTTTGAATCAAATCCTTGATAGCACTATCATTCTCCCATTCTAATCTTACTTCCTCTAGACAATCTACCTACCACATGGTCATGATGCATAATAATGACTCAATTATTTCATCCCATCGAGAAAGGGCATTTGCCACCACATTCTCTTTTATTTTTTATACACTATTTCAAAATCTTAGCCTAAAATTTTAGTCACCCATTTTTTTTGTTATTCAGATGACAAGAATTGTTCTAAAAAATATTTAAGGCTATCATGATCAATTTTTACCTAAAATCAATGACCCATAAAATATGATCTCCATTACTTCACTACATGTAAAATAGTCATCATCTCTTTCTAATGTATTGTTTTGAGCTGATTTTTTCCCTTAATTTGGTAACTTTGAAATTCCAATGGTCTACCTTCTTGTATGAGTACAACCCCCATGCCATATCTTGATGTATCACACTCCACAATATTTTTTTTTGAAAAATCAAGAGTAGCCAAAATTAGAGTTGTGCATATAACCATTTTTAACTATTAAAATTCCTTGGTATATGAATCAAGCCACTATAAGGAGTCTTTATTTAGAAAAGAGGTGAGTGGGGATACAATGCTACCATAATTTTTGACAAACCTATGATAGTAACTAGTTAGCCCTATAAATCCATGGAGGTTCTTGAGGGTCTTTGGAATCAACCACTCCATCATTTCTTGGATTTTTTTAGGATCAATTTTCATTCCTTCAAGTGAAATAATATGACCCAATTACTCCACCTCTTGGACACCAAAAACACATTTAGAAGGTTTGCCATAAAGTTGATGTTGTTCTAAAAGCACCTATTTCACATGCTTCAAATGGTCTTCCCAATTAATTTTTGTTGTAGATGGGTATATCATCAAAAAACACTAATATAAAATTTCTAAAAAATGGCCTAAAAATAATATCCATCAAACACTAAAATGTAGATGGTGCATTTTTGAGGTTAAAAAGCATGACCATAAATTCATATTGGCCTTTATGAGTTCTAAAAGTTATTTTAGGTATGTCCTCATTATGGATGTGAGTCTAATGATATCCAGAGTAAAGATATAACTTGGTAAAATAAATAGTACCATGTAATTCATAAATTAATAGAATAGGAAACTTATCTTTGATGGTGTATTTGTTGAGTTTTCTATAATTTGGGCACATCCTTCAACTATCATCCTTCTTTCACACCATGACCGCTAAGGAAGAATATTCACTTTAACTATTTTAGAAGATTCTTCCTTCAAAATCTCTTGGACCATATTTTCAATTTCACTCTTTTGGGCATAGGGATACCTATAGGGTTTGATATTGGGTGGTGTACATCCTAGAATTATTCTAATAACATGATCATGTGTATGACTTGGAGGAATTCCTTTTGGCATGTCACCAAAAACAACATAATGTTCATTCAACACCTTTTTCAAATCAAGATGTGTAGACTCTTTAGTTGGTTAAAACTCCATGGAAAATAAGTGATCCACAAAACCTTCTGTACCTTTTCTAATAATCCTCATCATCTAGTGGGAACTAACCAATTGTAGATATTTAACATGTAATCCATGTAGTTTAAAAGTCCTTCCTTATGAATGGAACCTCATGAATAATTCTTGGAAATTCATCTCAATAGTGCCCAAAGTGGTAAGTCATTACACTCCCAAAACAATGCTAGCTACTCCCATGGGAGGAGCAAACATAGGGAAGTATAACAAATAGTCTCCCATAACAAGCCTAATATTATGATTTTTTTTAGAATAGATAATCTTACCACCATCTGCAATCATGACCTAAAAGTATAGAGATGGGTAAATGAAATAATTTAAATGAGTAGCCAAATTAATACTGATGAAGTTATGTGTACTCCCAGAGTCGATTGACTTAGTCACCTTTTGTTTCTTTAGGAACCCCACCACTTTAAGAGTTTGAGGGGTACTAATGTCTGAAAGTGCATGATAGGAAATAGTAGGTTGAGAATATTCACATTAATCCTTAGGTTCTTCTAACTCTTCCCTTGAAGCCTCCTCATCTTCTCCCTCCTCATTGGCACTATTAATGTAAAACAACTTCTTTTTAGCACATTGATGCCCTTTTCTCCATTTGATATCACAACCAAAACACAAACATTTTACATGATTTTATTCCACTTCTTGAGGTGTCAATATAGTATGATGATGAAATGATTGTGATAAAAAGATTAGTTCATGAAAATTAGTGAAAGGTCTTTATATGATCAAATCTTTTTACTCAACCATCTATGCCTTTAGTATGGCCTCAGATACATTACTAGGATGAAACATGCAAACCTCCAATTGTATGTTATCTTTGAGGTCACCAAAAAATAATTTAGTCAGATTTTCATTAGTGATGCCTACCACATGTAAGGATAAATTATAAAATTTATGAATGTAGTTCTTGATAGTCCCAGTTTGGTGTAACTTGGCTAGCTGATTGAAGTAGTTTTTAGAGACATTGTTGTGATAGTGGAGCTACAACTCCTCAAAAATTACTAACCATAAAACTAGGACACCTTTATTTTTATTTTGAGCACATAACCAATGATACCAAAGGAATGGCTTAGGTTATAGATATAGAGAGGTCATAACTAATTTTTGTGAGCATGGAGTCTGATACAAATCAAATAAATTTTCAATTTGAGTGACCCAAGTGAGTGGATCATTACCATCAAACTTGCATAGTTCAAATTTTAGCAACATATAATTAATTCCAAAATTTGTATTGGTATTATTTGGAGTAGGAGAACTAAAATGAAGTGGTGGAGGATTATTTTGTAGTGGCTAAGCTGAAAAGTTAGCCAATTACCTATATATTTTTTGTAATTGATCCTTCATGATATCTAAGTCCCCTCTCAAACCTATAATGTCCCCTTGAACTGTATCAAAATAATGTTTTTTCACCATGCCCTAAAAATCTGACTTAAGTTGCTAAACTAAATTTGAAATAGATGGATCGGAATTTTTAGATTCCATGTCATTCTTGTGAGGATTTTTTGGAGTTTTCTACTCTTTTTTGCATCCATGAGTGTTTGGGCTGAGTATGCACAAACCCTAGGAGAGTTTTAGACTAGAAAAAATATACTAGTGGAATACACCATTGGGAACATCTAGATGAGATGAATCTAATTACTAATATTATGCACAGGGGTGAAAATTTTTAACACAAAAAAGTTTACCAGTAAAATATACCATTGCGATCATCTTATAGAGATGAATCCAATGACTACTAATTTTCACAAGGTAAAATTTTTTCCAGTATTATTTTTTTCTTTTTTTGTAAAAACACCTCATTAACAAAATTATGATGATTAAAAAAAAATCAAATCCTCCTAGATCACATGTTATATTTTTTGACCTTCTACTCCTTAGGACACTAGATCTAGAAAAATTGTACTGCATAAACTTGTCTAAATCAGTGATCTGTTGCCAATTGTAAGGAAATTACTTAGATGATTCATAATAGTAGAATTATATATGGTAGAATTAAGAGTAGAATGAACATATCCACATCAACAATTAGAAAAAGAGAATAATACTTGAATATTATATCTGAGATACTTTGAGGGATTAACCTTCACAATAATACAATAAGAATAGAATTCATAATATGATGATAAAACACTAGCCACTACCTCCTATATATACTCTACTTAGCCATGGTTATTCCATAGGCCAACCATACTAAAAACATAAAGAAAACCAACAAACTAATATGAAGATTGTAATCCACAAGTCAACCACACATATCCCTAGATGCACTATAGGTTAAGGGCACAAAATTTTGCTTATTAGGACCATGTTTGTTATCCATTTAAAATAGTCCAGTGCTCTGATGAAGCCAACTCTCAATAATTTCTCTAGTTCCACTTTTAACAAAAGAGTGATGCATGTATTCATCTTTATTAATTTATGTTTGACTGGATTAGCATTTGGATTGACAACATGTCGATGCAAAACCAAGTCAAGGTATAAGCCTGGCATATCAGAATAAGCCCACACAAATATATCAATAAAATAACTCAAAATGGTGATAATGTAGTCACACTCTTTATTGGTGAGGAAGACGCTAAGATAAATAATTATAGGATTATCATAAGTCCCCAAGTTTACTTCAATGGTGTTTTATACAAGGAGTGTAGAATTGTTATTTATAATAGTGGGCAACATTTGATCCTGGTGATCTTCCACTTTAGCTTCTGGTTATTCTTATTAAATCTTTAAATAATCATAAGAATTAGAATCTATTAGTTAAGGTATTAGCTAACTAGAAAATATCTCTAAAAAATCAAGAGTAAGATGCTTAAAGACTTTATGATGTTCTAATGTGATACTTTTATTGGCCATAGATATAGGACTTGGTGGACACTATGCATCCTTTATAGATGAGAAAACTTCCCCATCCAATAGAACCCAAAACATGTTTTCACTCAAGGGATTATCTTTTTATTTACTATTTCCCTCATTAATGAGTGCTTCAAAGAGGGTTTCACCCAAAGATCTCATTTTTTTAAATCTTTTTCATGACTAAGAAAGTTTGCATTCTCTCCAAAGTAGGTAGAAGAGTCCAAAGAGAAGTTAAATCATTGTTTATGATTTCCAATTGGCAATCCATCTCTAAGGCCCATGTACTTAGCAATAGATTTCTCATTCTAGAATTTATCAAGGGGTATAATAGAATCCTTTTGGTCCCAATAAATGTGGTCAAGATGGTAAAGACAAAGGGGATAATGAGATGTGATAGTCATAATGGAGTTGGAGTAAAATAGGTCAGTATTAGAAATCTCATCATAAATGCTATAATGAGATGTTGCATCATTGCCAAGAGTCTCATTGCCAGTCAATTCAGAAGAATCATTATAGAAATACATGAGGGCACCCCCAGGTGGTATAAATTTGATACCTTGACTCATATTAGGTTTACCAACTGATAATGGTTTTAGGATTCTTTACTCTCATGGCCTGGGGAATTTACTTGAATAATCAAAGTTGTCCATAATCTGATTAGGGATAGGATATTTAGGGTTCTAAAAATAATTAGTAATGCCATCATCATATAACTAATCTCCTTTAATAAAATCTTCTTGATCTTGATTTGGTGAAGTTTATGGTACAAATACCATTGGTAGTTTTTATGTGTCTTTCTTCTTTTGCCAAATCATGTTGGGTATGTAAGGGTTTTGGAAAGGACTAGGCTTACCAAAAGACTTAAGAGAATTTAAAAACTTATAAATGTGAAAGGCATCCTTTATATGGTACATGGAAATGCCTACATCCTTAATAATGACATGTTGTGTAAATGTTACAGGAAATAGATCAGCCAAAGTGGAAGTGAGGTCACTTGGGTTGATATAATTGGACTTGGGTGGTTACAAAATTATTTATTTGTTATTTTTTACTACAAATTCATAACTAGGACAATATTTATAATTACAAAATTTAGCCTTTAGGTGTTTGTAATATTGGTAGGGCTGTAGATAAATAAGAATGGTAACTTCAATCCTATCATGGGGGAACTTGAGGCATTGGTGTAAAGTGGATGAGACAACCTGTACTTAATGAATCCAAAGATGACCAAGAATTATATTGTTTGTAAATTTAATATCCATAATATGGCACAAATTATGATGGGATATAGGCCTAGCAATGATTAGAAAATAGATAGTTTTAGAATATTCCCTTTTAACATTATCATATGCCTTGATCATGATTATTTTAGGGTAGATGTCCTTGGTAGTATAAGCCAATCATTGTACTAACTTGAATGACACTATGTTCATCCCTAAACTATTATTTATAAAAACCTACTTGGTTTTATGATTTTATATAATCACCTCAATGTACAAGGGGTTATTCTAGCTTAGATCAAGAGTAGACATATCTCTCTGATCAAATGTAACTTTTAAAAATGGAGATAAATTCCCTACAAGTGTCTAGAATTGTTTATGGTTAATATCTAGGGGAACAATGGACTATAAAAGGAAGTCCTTCAAAATAGTTCTATGGACTTATGATGTACATAAAAGATCTAAGATAGAAATTTGTGCAGGGATTTTACTTATTTGGTCTGAGATACTATATGACTTCTCAATGGAAGCATAAGAGGGTTTAACCTTAACTTGTATAGTGTTCAGTTTTGGATCCAAAAGCATAGTGTTCATGTTTGGTCTAGGAATGGAAGAGGGAAAGGGCCCTAAAGGGTGACTCACAAGAGTCTAGTTATGATTATGCAATCTAAAATTGGCAAGGAGCATTTATAACTAGAAGAAGGAAAAGGGCCTTGGATGGTGACTAATGATCATCTAGTTGAATTTGTGTAATTTCAAGCTAGTGAGGAGTCATTATAATTAGAATAAGGGGATCTATAGATAATAACCTATAGGAACTGAGGTGAAATATAATTATTTGAACCTAACATAACATTAATTGAAGAGGAGGGTGTTGACCCTATAATGAGGGATCTAGTACTTAGAGAAGCATTAGATGGTTCACGTGTTTTGATTGTGATAGTGGTAATGAGATTTGTAAAAACACATCCCATAGTTATATTATAATCATATGGCATGTTGTTGTAACCTAGGTTATTAACATGAGTATTATGATCTTAATTATGATCATTATGATTATGATTCTAGACTTGTGCTTTTTACTACTAGTTCTACCTTTGATTTTGATATTTTATTACTAGCTACTGATTCTCTTTAGGAATCGGTCCTTGTAAATTCCCATGTCTTGATTAGTGTTGTGCATTATGTGTTTAACTTCAATTTCACCACTTTCAATCAAGTCCTCTGTAATATGTCTTAATTAAACACATCAATAAATAACATGGCTGAGAATGTGATGTAAATTATAAAAATCATCTTCCTAATACCAATCATGTTTGGGATGATCTTCAGGGAATAGCCTTGGTATAGGCCACGCAATCAGATTGGCTATTACTAGATTTTAGAACATGGCTTCAACTATCTCTCCCAATTTGTTGAATACTTTATATTTATTGAATGCCCTTCTTGGAGGAGCCCTTTATAATGTGTTCAATGTATTAGGTTTGGCTAGTAGCACATTTGGAGCTAGTGGAGCCATCACCATTTGAACATGCCTAGATTCTATCACTTTGTTACCCACCATGTTCTTATTTTTGTTAAACCCTTTAGGTTTTTGTAAAATAATAACTTGAATATTTGATTGTGTCTAATTATATTTTTGACCTTATGAATAAATCTTGATAAGGCCTTTAGTAATGAGATTCTTCTCAATCTACACACCCTTGTATATGGTTTCTTTGAATGTGTTTTCACAAGTGAGTCATAAATTATGAGCCACCTTAGGGTGTAAATTTTGTGAAAAAATATCAACTAACCATTTATCTATGAAATTATATTTAAAGAATCTAGCTAATGCTCTCCATCACTGTAAATATGTTGTGAAGCCTCCATCTCATTATTTTGCTCTGCACAAGTCAACCATGATCAACTCATGTTCAATGTTATAAAAGAAAGGGTTGAAAATTTTCTCAAATAAATCATTCCAAAATACCATTGATCCTTTATGTAATTTGAGGAGCTAATCTAAATATTGCCCATCCAAACTATGTGGAAACAAGCAAAACAAATAAACACTTTTATAGGCTACCGCTTGGCATAATACAAAAAAGGCTTGCATATATTATTGAGGGTTACCCTTCACTTTGTATTTATCAAATTTAGGTGCCTCAAAATGAGGTGAAAAGGGGACCTAGAGAATAATTAATTCAAATGGATATGGACATGTCTCATCAAACTTTTATTTATTGACTCAGTTTTCCATATCCAGTCTTGACATGATTTCCTTCATCAAATTACACTCTTGCATGTTTGGTGCATTGGTGGGTAGATTATAATTTTCTTGGGATGGTATGTGACCTTGTTGTGTTATTTTTTTAGGGATATAAACCCTATGACCTAAAACTTTATTTTGGTTTACTCTGTGAGTTGATTAGGTCAGCCATTGATTCTTAAGTGGTTGATAAACATTCCCTAAAATCTACCACTACAAACTATAAGTATACTATTGATTTTGAGGAGGCTATAATTAGTTCACCAAAGGACATGATAGTTGGGAAGAAATTTCCAAAGTGTTTTGAATAATACCCCCAATATGTGTTGATTTTTTCATCTTTTGGTTCTATGAGGAGACAATAGCCTCCTGGTGATTAAAGAATGTATGTTCTATAGCTAGTGAAATGTATTGTAAATCACCCCTAGGTTTGTTTTGTTCAGTCAAAAGGTTAGGATCTATAATAGATGTAGGCTCAACTAGGGTATGTTGTGCTTGATATATCACATTATCTCTCTCTTTATAAGTACTGTTGTTCATCAAAGTTTCCACCAAAAAATATTTTAAGTCTGCAATAAGTTGTTATACGTAGGGTTAATTTTAATATGCCCTACTAGATAACCTTTTGGAAATATTTAGCAAATCTAGTAAAATACTCTATGGGTGATGGAAAATCTATGATGATTCTAGAGGAGTGAAATAAAGTAGTTTATTATTTTTTCCATACAACCATTTGAGGGCACCAAAAGATAAACATCAAATAAAATCATCATAATGTTATACTGAACAATATTACTAAACATATGAACCAAATGGCCACACTAGATGGATTCACCAAATAGATGCATCAAATAGATACATTGAATGTCTACATAAAAGACATGTGTCAAAAAATTGCATCAAATGGTTTGTTGGATGAATGTGTCAAATAATTATATTAGACAACTATGTTAGATGGCTATGCCAAATGGCTATGTCAAATGGCTATATCGAATGGTTGTATCGAAAGGCTATGTCAAAAAACTACACTAAATGAGAGGTTAAAATCAATGTGCATTAAAATATAAGCATCAAATGGTTGTGATGAATAGTATGATGAGAAAAAGGTGTCGAATGGTGATGTCATGTCACACTATCAAGTGACTAGTATAGCTAGTCTATTATTTGATTGCCCAATCACATCCCTTGTCCTATAAATACTTACCATTTACACTCATTTTATACATTTTTTAGAGTATATTCCTCATCCCCCTTTGACCCATCCAAAATAATTCTCCATCTATGGAGAGAAAATATGTTTTCAAGAACTTGTTATTCCTAGACATTTTGAATATCATACATCAACCAGACATGTACAATGATTGGATTTAGAAATGTAGTTTTGAAAATGTATTGTGCATGCCCTAGTATTAAATAGACATCGGGTTGTTTAAATCTCTAATGTCTTCTTATGAACCTATAAAAAATATTTTCACCATGAACGTGGACTCCAAAATGATTTGCTTTGGTACCTTACCATAAAAGATTAACAATCTGATAGGTATTTTGTTTCAAAATGTAAACCCTATGACTCTGAAAATGATGATGATAGATGATGACAAGAATTATTTGGAGTTAGTTTCTAGATTATAGATCAATTGAACCAGCATGTAATTCTAATTTTTTTATATTCAAAATTTAACTTTTGATATGTAAATTCCTTTTTAATTTTGAAAATTCAAATTTTCATCCTCATTTTTCTCTTTCATTTCAGATAGCTAGAAGAGGGGCTCCACATAGAAGATGTTTATGACCCTTTTTTTAAAGCAATGGTTAAATTTTTCCTCATGAGAATAGTATTAGAGGGTAAACCATTAGATATCCCCTATTGGGTAGTAGTTTACATTCTTTTTAGTCTTACTAATTTGAGATATGATTGGTGCACTTTTATTTCCTCTAGGATAAGGATTGAATGAAATTATGCTTGTATCAATCCTATTTATATAGTTCCTTATTCAAATTTTATTCTAAAATTTTATTATGAGGCCTTATATGACCTATAGAAAATAATGATTCCAACTGTGTTGAATCCAAAAATGAACACAAATGCTTTGTCTATGGATGAACAGGAGGTTAGTTTATTTGTTTATTTGTTGAACTAAGGTTTAATATTTATTTATTTATTAAATTATTAAAAAATTAAGGATTATTATACATTTAAAATTTCTTTGTTACAAGTAAGATTTCATGCCTTTATGTCATAAAAATAATCTACCTCAAGAGGACAATGTGTAGTTGAAGGATCTATAGATTTTGAGTTTACATAATCATCCTTGTAATCATTTTGGATTTTTAAATGTCGAAAAGTTTATTCCTCATCATCTCTTCATGCAGGTTTACTATTTAAAACTTTCAAATGATATTTTAACTTTAAATTGCATTATTTTATCTATTTGTTTTATTATTATAGTTGACTCGGTTTTAGCTAAGGTTTTCATGGAACAACCAACATCTTAAAAAACCCAAACATTTAATTTGCCTTCTAGGCCCTCTGTGTAAGGTATTTTACATTATATGTTTTTTTTATTATAGTTTTTATGACAAAGTTTTCATAATATACCATCTCAAACCACCCTTATCACATGTAACCTTTCATTTCAAATTAGCATATAGTTTTGTTTTTCAAATTTATCATTTTTATAAAATAATTTACATTTTACAGGGCACCCTCAATCTTTGAGGAATAGTATGCCACCACCTCTACCCCCAAACATAGTTCGATCAAGGGGGAAGACTATTCCATTACCATAAGCACTAGTACCTAGCAAAAGAACATTGCAATTATCTTGTTCTGAATTCCAAACTTTCTCTATCAGAGGTATATTGAGTGTGTAGGGATTAACTTGTTTACAATAAATTGATATTTACAAGGAATATCTATTGATTTAAAGTGGTAAAGTTGGTGGAGATACTTCCAATCCACATGATTTTATCCAAGGAGTATATTTTCATGTGACTGCTTAGGAGGAACCTTGTACCTCTTCACCCCCCACCCCACTAGTGAATGTTATTTTATCTGATGATGCCATTATATCCTTTCCATTAAACAATTTTTTATCATAAAGTATTATTTCAAGTCTTAAGGAGGGAGTTATAAATTAGTTAAAAAAATTATTATTTTGGGAGTTTTGGTTGAAGGCATTGATTAAAGAAATAAATGTGCATTATCATAACCACTCCCAGTGAGAAATTATTTTCATTGGTACAACATGAACCCATAAATATTGATGCTTTGTTTGGGAAAGCTAAATCTAGGTTAGTTACTATTTCTAATAGTTATAATGATAATATGTTGAGTATTATGCTTAACAAGTTAGAGACTTTGAATATAAAATCCTAAGCATATTTTAATAAATGGGTGAAAGACATCGAACTTATTGTGATTGTGAATGTTGAGAAGGAATTTTTTTTTGGTAATGTATCTTCATTTTAATCAAATTTCATGTCATACTTTTTTTTCAAATATAAATAGATTTTTTTTTCAAATTTTAGGCAAATTATGAGAATTTTAAAAAAGAAGTCAAGGTCCTTAATGTGAATTTAAAAAATGCAATTTTTTTTTAATATTCTACCATTCAATTTAAGGAGAAGCTTGTTATGTTGAACAAATAGAATAACACACTCCAAAAAATCATTAAGGAGTAAGGATAGGATATAGATGCTTTATTTAAGCATAAAAAATATGCCGATCTAAGTTTACTATCTATAGGAGATGCTACAAAAGATGAAAAGGAAAATATTTCTCATATTAATTCTATGATTGAGGATCTGGAAATGGCATGAATATTTAAGGAAAACATAGATAAATTAGAGATAGAGATTAGTAAGGATTGTGGTATAAATATGGATGTTATGGTTGAGAAAGTGGCTGATAATTAAAACCCCTAAAAATGTTAATTTATGATGTTTTAAACTCTCTAATATTTGAAAACAATGTTATGTTTTAAAATAAAAAATTTAAATGATAATTTGAAGCTTGGATTTGCAATGATCAATATGTTAAGTTTTAATTAGTGGATGTGCCACATGGATTACAAATTTTTTCGATGGATTTGGTGTTATACTTGAGCATGAATTTCAATTTCAATTTTTTGATGTTGTAAAGTCATTATTATTAAATATGAGTTTATTCAGTTGATGTAGTTCAAACAAAATAGTGATGTGGTATGAATTTGTTTTTTAGTGATGGATTTGGAGATAGGCTTGAGTATGAATATGAGTTTATTTAGTTGATGTAGTTCAAAAAAATAATGGTGTGGACTGTATTTGTTTTTTTGTGATGGATTTGGAGCTAAGATTGAGTATGAATATGAGTTTATTCAATCGATTTAGTTCAAACAAAATAGTTTTTTGGACTACATTTATTTTTTTATGATGGATTTAGAGCTAAATTGAGAGTAAATACAAGTTTATTTAGTTGATGTAGTTCAAACAAAATAATGATGTGGTATGTATTTTTTTTATGATGGATTTGGAGTTAGGATTGAGTATGAATATAAGTTTATTCAGTTGATGTAGTTCAAACAAAATAATGATGTGGAATACATTTGTTTTTTGTGATGGATTTGGAACTAAGATTGAGTATGAAGATGAGCTTATTCAGTTCATGTAGTTCAAACAAAATGGTGATGTGGAATGCATTTTTTTTGTGATGGATTTTGATCTATGAATGAGTATGAATATGAGTTTATTCGGTTGATGTAGTTCAAATAAAATAGTGATGTGGACTACATTTATTTTTTATGATGGATTTAGATCCATTCTTTAGTATGAATATGAGTTTACTTAGTTGATGTAGTCCAAATAGAATAGTGATGTGAACTACATTTGTTTTTTGTGATGGATTTGGAGATAGGATTGAGTATGAATTTGATTTTAAATTTTATGATATTATAAAGTCATTATTATTAAATATAAGTTTATTTAGTTGATGTAGTTCAAACAAAATATTGAAATCAATTATGGATTGTAATTATTTTTCCTTTGGATTTGGACTGAGCATGAATTTGAATTTAATGATCTTTCATCTTGTTCAATTATTATCTTTATTTTAGATTAAGTTTTTTTTTATTTTGAATTTGGTTATGTTGTTCAATAGGCTTTTTGTGTTCTATCCCCATCTGTATTTGACTTGAAATCCATATTTTATATCTACAATTTAAAACTCTTAATATGGTGCTAAAATATCAAATTATAGTTATTTCAAATGACAAAATAATTAAAAACTAATTAAATAAAAGGGAAAGTTGCATGATGAATGGAATGAATATTTAAAATGAAAATACTATCCATAATTTTAATGAATTTAGTATTTGTAACATTTTACAATATAAAAAATTATATGAAATTGGAATTTAGAATATGATAATTACAGTAAATATACAACTAATACTCTAGTATTTGAAACAATCCTACACAAATTCGATCATCACCAGTGACATTTACATTTGTCATGTTAGTACCATATTTAGTATCATTATTTACATCTTCTCTATTTTTCATTGTATTAATGATGCCTCTTATTTCAATTAGATAAATCCTTATTTCTAGAGCTCTTTTATAAGGAAACATGTCCACAACATAACGTGAAATATACAATCTCAAATAGGTTTCTAAATTTTTATCCAATCTATTTCAAATTTTTGACTTAATGGATGATAATGCACTGAATACTCTTTCAAATTCCACTAGGTCCAAAATCATTGTTTGACAAAGCTCATATAATCAAAAACATCCACTAAGACTTTCTTGTAGTATACTATTAGGATAATGTTTTTTCCATAACCATGTAATTGCCCCATTTTTTGTTGGTTCACTTAGAAGACGATACTATTCAAACACTATAATTCTAAAATGAGTTGACTAAGATGTCAATAAAAATTAAAAAAAAAAAACCTTTTATTTCAACTCCATTGACCTCTAGAAATTTTATCAAAATGATTTACAAGACAACCCATGTATTAGTGAAATAAATTGCTAATTAGCTTTCGATTGTTATTACTATTCTAGAAAATGGGATTCACAACTACCATGGCCTCCAATAAATGATCCCTTAGAAAATGTTCTCTAATCTTCACAAATAAGTTCTCTAAGATTATACTTAGTTTCATTTGGGTTTTAGATAGAAAAATATCATAAAAAATACATGTTATAGGTAGTTATTCAGGTTCAACTCCCATAAGATCAGGTCTTCTAAAGAAAGTGTGCATTAGTATCTCCTTTTCATTAACAATGACACAAAGATGATAATTGATATACAATTTCAAATAGATCTCAGGGTTACTTAAATCTATCAAACATTATCAACTACAAAACATAGGGCCTTGAAACTTTTTAATCAAATTGTATAGCATATCTAGAGATTGGCATACTTGTTTTCTAAGTCGTATGAAGTCAGTAATATAAATGGATCTCTCTTGAGCATGTTTCATTAAAAAAATCATTTATTTTAGCATTGGGATAATTTCACATAATGTTAGAAATGTTTTAAAATATATTAAATGGTATAATAAATCTTTTGCATTATCAATTTCTTTACAATATTTATACATAAACCCTATTAGTGATGGATACTCTTCAAAAAATTGGCATGCAGGTTCATACATAGAAATCTATCTTGTATCAACATATTTAAGTAGTTTCTTACCATCATTCACTTTTATTGCAAATTTTTGGAACTCTAAGAATATTCTTGGATTGCTTGACATATAAGCATGTAGGTCATGAATGAGTTCCTCCACTTTTGCCACATTAACAAATTTAATAACAATTTTATATGCAAGATTCATCCTATGAGACATGCAATTAATTGAATTCATATATAAGAAAACTATTATTTATAGCCAAACACACAAACCATTTATATTCCCTTGCATAAATAATACACCATCAGCCCCAACACACACCAGTTTTGTAAATATTGCATAATCATCCATCCCAACTATATCTTTCAAATTAGATATAACCAATTTGTGAAGATTGTTTGCATTGCAAATTTGTACCATTTTATGAACTAGTAGTAGATCAGGTTCACTTGAATAGTTCTCAAAAGTATAAACATGCATACAAACTCATGATGTGTTGTTAATTTTTGTGACCTCATCAATGGATAGTGAGATGAATTCTTATCAACCATTGCTAGACATTTTACCATTTCCCAAGCACTACAATTTGACCAATGTGATTATGGAATATCAATAAATCCATTATGTTGAACTCAATCTTATAATCTAAAAAATCATAAATAGGTCTTCTTTTTTATAGTATGGTATATGATATATAACTATATATATTTGGCCTTTAGATGGGATTGCATAACTTTTACAAAATTTTACTTTGATTATTCCCCCTTTATTAACAAGATGTTTTTGATGTTTCTTTTTATTTTCATACTCACATGCATAACTTACATGCATGCATTCTTATATATTTTTCTACTTGTGTGTTCTTGTTATCGGTCCATCTAGGTACTTTACTATCACATATAATTTTCCACAATGTTTCTCAATTATGTCCAACTTTAGTTGCATTTTGTGTTCCTTTCCTAGTTTCCAGCTACATATTATGCATTTGTATTCTATTAGAGTATCATCAACATTTTCATGCTCTACAAGTTCTATGAAGGGAATTTTTTTTGCCCAACCCACCGTAAAGGACATTCTAATTGTCCATCTACTTCTCTTCCTTCGCAAAGATTTTTGAGTGGAGTTTTTAGCTAAATTTTATGTTTGGTGATAACCAACAATCTCTTCTACCACTTAAGTGTCATGATCATTATCATCAAAAACCAAAGGAACATATTTGAGTGGTGGCATGTCATCATTAAAAAAATAGTTAGGGGGTGACATGCTATTCTAGTTAATTATTTCTTGTGAGATATCAATGGGGATTTTTGCATGTAAAATTATTTTAATATTATCGAATAATTAAACTCAAATTTATGACAAAATTTTAAAAAATTATATTTTGAGTGCATTATAATTATGTGGGATTTTTATTGGATCTTTCAAATAAGATAATATGATAATTTTTTTTATAATTGGCCTATCCTTTTACTATTTCCACTAGATGTCATGATGATCAAAGATGCAACACTTTAGTTTTACCATCTAGTACAATCATCTGATGAAAAAGTAGATACTATAGTTTGGTTATGTCATTTGGTGGTAGCACTACTTTACTTTTCATTTATGTTATATGTTCATAGATCAGATGCCACCATCAAACACTTCTATTTGGTACTATCATTTGGTATTACCATTTAACACTTTTATTTATCACTATTGTAAGTTATTATCATTAAACACTATCATTCAATTCATCTATTTAGCACTATTTTTGTTTAGTATCACCTTTTGGTTCCTATGTTAGAGTGATTACATTCAATTCTATCATTTGGATATGGTCCTTCAGTTGCATGGCCTTATCAGTTTTGGTTCTGCTTGTTACCTTGTTTGATATCATGAGGTAGTTGTCTAAATTATATTTTGATATCAATGGTTAGTTGTACTATATATATGGAAAATTAAAGTATAATATAAGATATTGTTGTAAA
Source organism: Torreya grandis (assembly GCA_037957365.1). Classification (NCBI taxonomy): domain Eukaryota; kingdom Viridiplantae; phylum Streptophyta; class Pinopsida; order Cupressales; family Taxaceae; genus Torreya; species Torreya grandis. Next base: position 216,202 of record JARHVA010005803.1, read on the forward strand.
TAATTAGTGAGTTGACCTAAAAAATAATCTATATTCCTAAATTTTTGGTGATCTAGACCCATTTGCCCAACCTAAAAAATTACCAAAAACAAAAATTAAAAAATTAGAATATTCATTGCTAAAATTTACCATAGTTATACATATCATTGATTGATTTTCTTGATATTGGTATAAATATCTTGATCATTAGGATTAAACTCTATTAGTGTTTCTTTTCCCTTTATATAAGAAGCAATATTAGATTTTACAATGTGAGTGAGAGATTGTTCTTGTTTTTGTTCTTCTACCCTAACAAGTGTGTGCAATTATTCTATCCAAAAATATGGTGGAAACCTAGCACCTAATTATATCAACCTTAAGATGGATTCATATTTATTTTCTAAGGGTTGATGTTCATAATAATATTCTTCATACCCTACAGTTGTTGGGATATCTTCAAACATGATGGAGTTATCCTATCCATCATAAAAATGGTCTTCCTCATAACTAGGGTCATAAGAGACCCCATTATGAGTATATCTTTATGTCATGATTGGAAGATTATTTTTCTTGTTTACTAGATGTGAAATGTGTTTTAATTTTTTTTAAAAAGGGTGTCCATATTTCTTCAAAAAAATGACAAGGTAAGATGAGACTATAATATAAGAAGTAGTGTAGTACCACACAATTAGAAAAATGTGGTTATGAATTTACCCAACTTTGGTGGGTTGAAATCATCAAATTAGAAGAGTGTAAGATAACTTTGGAACCTAAATTTCAAGCTAACATAATAAACTTAGGTCAAAGATACGTCAATACTATAAAATCTAGATATAATTATAATGAGTTATGACTAAAAAATTTGAAGATCTTTTTAATTAGGAAGATAAAAGTGATAACCAAGAAGCTCAAAAATGTGAATTACAACAAGAACTCCTAGGTATAAATCTAAAACTAAATGGGCAAAACTATAATGCCACATGGTAATAAGATGTAAAATGGTCCAGAACTTATAGTGTAAGTAAACACAAGATAATATAAATCCAAAGTAATAATAAAATGATGATGAGTCTAGGTAATAGCCTTCAATCTAAATGGGAAATCATACCCAAGTTACTCAAACAAAGTGTGAAAGGTAAATAGATAGCACCTTAGACTAGAACTTAGAAAGGTAATATTTCAAATTTAAACAAAAAATTAAGGACCTTGAGATTTATTGCAAAGTGGGAAAATGATCTAGACTAAAATGGATAACATAAAAACATTTTTTGGAAAATGCAAACACAATGTTTTAGATGAATATTTGAATAAGGCAAGAAGTTATCTTAATTTGGTTAGTGTAATGCCTCTTTGTTCAAGCATAATGATGTATAATAAAGTGTTTTGGTTTTTGACGTGTTATATTTCACACAAATAGTTTTAAAAAAAAAAAAATAGACCAAGAAAGCAAAGGATAAAATGACCAACACACCTAAGTGTAATGTCCTAAATCCTAAAATTGACAAAGTTGCATGATATTATCAAATTATATTTATATACATGATCTTGAGAGTATTTTTAATTATTAATCCAAAAGTAAAAGTGCATGAAAATTATGGTTTTCTACACCCCCTATTATCTCAAGAGTTTGTATGGTGATATAAAACTTTGGGCTACTTGACCTGTATCAATAGTATGTCTACGCTAAGTGGGGTTTATCTAAAATTAAAATTTTGCTCATCTAAATGGTCCCAAGACTGGCTAATACTAAATATGCCCATGTAAATTGTATCCATGTGAACCATATTGTTTTTAAAATGTCTTGTCTTATTCACAACCACTACATCTATCAATTGTTTAGTGTAGTGTGATGTCTAATTTATCCCTATGGTTTGAGGCTAATAAACACTAATAGAGCTTGTTTTAATCACTAAAAACAAGTATCCCAATGGGTCACCCTCAATTTATATACCCCACCATGGAGTGGGGTTAAAATTATGTTGGGATATGATTATCATATCAATGCTTCCCTATAGAATCCATGGGGAGGTGATGAACTCCCACTCACAATATAAAGTGCATAAAAAATAAAGACAAGGGAAACTACTTTATGGTAATTATGGGGTCACCCAAACTATATAGATTTGGGGAGGGCCTTAGTGACTTTCTTTTCATGCTTTTAGAAAAGGCACCAAATGCAAATAATAAGTGTTTTTGGTCACTTGAGTTCCCTATAGGGTATATGGGAGAGCATACATGCATTACTCATTTTGATTAAAAAAATAACTTAAATAAACAAACATGAGAATGAAACTCTTAAGAGTATTTAACTAATGTGAGAGTTCATTTTATGACACCAAAATGAAATATGAATGAATTTTGCCTTTGAATTGTTGTGAAATAGAGACTAAGTGAATTAAATCCTACAAATAAGATGTTATAAGTCTAAAATCAGTGTGTGAAATTGCTATAAAAAATTCTAGCTTGTTGTTTTAAGTCTCTATTTTCTTATACAAACTAATCTCATCATTCCACATAGTGATATTTCCATTACATAGTACATTCCTACCATTCTACAGATTGATCTCACTAAAAGAAGAGTAAATCAAATATTGGTTTATGATCTTTTTGATTAATAGGGTGATATCACTAGTTAGTATAGTGTTCTTACCATTCTATAGATTGATCTCATAAAAAGATAGAACAAAGGAAACATTAGTTTGAAATCTCATCGATTGAGAGGGTGATATTACTGATTAGTAGGTCATTCCTACCAAAGTATAGGGTGTTCCCACCAAAATGATAAAAATAAATAACAGACGCCTATCGATTTCTATTTTAGGATGATCTTACCATTTTATAGGTCAATCTTACCAATCTACAGAGTGATCTAATCGATCCATAGTGTATTCATGCCGATCCACAGAGTTATCTTACTGATCCACAATGTGATATTGCCAATCTTGTAAAACACATAGGTAGATAGAGAGAAAATAAAATGATCCTACCATTTAGAGATACATTCCAACCATTTCACATGGTGATCTCACTGATGTTTAGGTTGATCACACCAACTTCTAGAGTGATCCCACCATTTTATAAGTTGATAATGTTGTTTTTCTCAAAGTTTAAAGATATATAAAATGAGATAAAAAGTGAAAAATAGCCTTAAATGATGGTCTGAATGCAAAATTAGAAGCTATAAAGACTTATGTGAAGTGTGAGTCCCACTGGGCATGCTAAAATGTAGAGTAATATTTTAATATGCATTAGTACATACATTAGTCAATAAAAATATCTATAAATAATCATATATACACTAAAATATCAAGCCTTATCCCTCATGGTGTGTTGGTAATGAATTCTTAGAGATATTTAAAGAAGAAATACTACCAGACTTTCCAAATAACCTCCTTTCTTCCAAAATTGGCCAAAAAGTGTGATTTTACCCAAATTTGGTGATCCAAGTCTACTTCAATGATGAGTAGCATGCTCCTCCATTACTTCTTAGTGCACCAATGGATTAGGCTCATAAGTTTGATCAATTTTGTGCAAAGAGGTGAAGATTTTTTATAACAATTTTTGAATAATAAGTTTTTATAACTAAATCTTAAAAATGGTGGTCTTGGCTCACTTATTTATAACTTTCTAAAAAAATTCAGGATCAGCCATGACCAACCATCTTGAGATCAAGATGTGTGGTTGTGAACTAATTCAATTTTAGAGAGACAAGCCATAAAGATTCCCATTAATATTTGGAAGAATGGGGCATTGATGAGACATGAGAGAGCTTAATCCTAATATTTGTTCTATTAATAGCCTATGGATGCCATCTAATTAATGATGTCATGGGATGATGCATATTTGAGAAATGAATTTTTAATTAATAGATTTTTAATAACTTCCATAGAATTTTCACTTAGGCTCTTGAAATTGTTTAATTTGCCGAAGTGGCTTTGATTAAATTTCTATAATTATTTAGAAATATATTACATTCTTAATCAACCTAGTTAGTAATGTCAATTTACTAAGTTGTAATTTGATTGAAGTATAATCAAAAGAAGGTATCAGTTGCATACAGAACAATACCCTAGTTAGAGCATTATGGATTCAAAATAACACATGCACGTAATGTGTGATACCAAAATAAAAGAATTTAGTGGTTCAGAGTGTCATTTTATGTGGTTATAATTTGACTCAAAGTGATTTGATAAAATATAATAAAAACATAAAATACATTTCCCCATTTCAGAAAACATTAGCCTAAATTGGCACATGCATGTGACAAGGTTGAATTATTTAATGTGTTTTAATGATTTTAGCCTAGATTGTGCATTGTCTCTAAACATTGCTTAGATTGATAATTGTGTCATAATAGTGATATGAATTTGATGTCTATAAATGGTGTATTTATAAAATCAAATATAATTTAATTTATAAAATTGACAAGTTTAAATCAAGATTAGTCATTCGTGGGTTTACTCAAAAAAACTATAATTCACTATGTTGAAACCTTTCCTCCTGTAGTGAAAATGAGTATTTTCAGATTATTGATTTCTCTTTCAGCCTAAAATTGTTGGGTTATCCACCAAATAGATGTCAATAATTCTTTTCTAAATGGTGATTTATAAGAAGAAATTTACATGACTCAGCTTAAAGTTTTCACTGATCCTAACAAATAACATTTTGTGTGCAAATTAAAGAAATCCTTCTATAGTTTAAAACAAGATGCTATAGCTTGGTACTCTAAAATTACTTATTTTTAAAAAGAACTAGGTTTTTCTAATTGATATTCTCATAATGATATTTTTGTTAAAGTTGAAAGTGGTCATGTTATCCTAACTATTTTATATGTTGATGATATTTTAATTACTAATGATAACTAGTTTAATTCATAAATTTAAGAATAAACTAAGTCAAATGTTTGAAATGATTGATTCAGGCATTTTACATCATTTTTTTAGGAATGGCTATATTTTAGGATAAATATTCTATTATTGTATCATAATCTTAGTATGCAAAAAATCTTCTTGTTAAGTTTAATATGCTTGATTGTAATCTACATATACTCCTATTGAAGTTGGTGAAAAACTTGATCCATAACCTACATGTGAAAAATTTAACCCTATTTTGTATATACAACTTTTTGGTAGTTTGATTTATATAACCATTACTAGGCTAGATATTTCACATGTTATTGGTGTTGCTTCTAGATTTATGTAGGATCCATATTTGGATCATTAGAAATTAGCTAAACATATTCTTCATTATATCAAAGGAATACTTAATTTTAGTTTATTTTATTCTTTCATTGATAATGGTAAATTATATGGTTATTATGATTCTAGCCATGTTGGTAATACTATAGATCACAAATATACTTTTGGATGTGTTTAAGTTTGGTGCAAGTCTTATCACTTGGAGTAGTAAAAATCAACCTATTGTCTCTATCTCTTTTATTTAAGTAGAGTACAAAAGTGTTATGGAGCTATTAAATAAGCCATGTGGATGAAAATTTTGTTGGGATAAATTTATTTGGATAATTCTCATAGTACCATCCTTCAATTTGATAGCGAAATTTGTATAGCTCTATCAAAAAATCTAGTGCAACACCAATGAACTAATTTTTTTTTAAGTTCATGTGCATTTTATCCAAAGGAAAGTTCTCAATGGTGATATTAATTTATATTTTTATCCTATAGATGAATAATAAGTGGATATATTTACAAAAATACTTGGTAATACCAAGTTCTATTAGTTTTATGAAATGTTAGGCCTCTTTGAGTTATCATTGAGGGGGAGTGTGCATGACAATGTCACTTCCAAATGACCATGTGTTCTTATTCTCTATACTTATTTTCATTGAAAACCATTGTAAACTTTGTGTGGAAGCTATGTAATTTAAATAAACTTTATGTGCAAGTTTTAATTTTGTACCCCAATACTTAAAATCATACTTTGTAATGGAGGTCCTTCTACTCTAAAAGGCTCTAAATATTCTTAGTTGATTAATCATGAGAAATTGTGAGATGTAGTCTCATTATTGTGCTAGCCTAAAATTAATTTTTATTAATTTATGGATTATAATTCCTTTTGTTTCAAAATTTGAAGTTTGGCATGATGAAGGTTTTTTAAATCTTTCAATTTTTTACATAGTATAATTCCTTTTTTTAAGGTGACTGAATTTTATCTCCTCTTAGCATTACGTGTGAGTGTTAGATCATTAAATGTCTAAATGGGATTAATTAAACATTAGCTTCCCTTGGTTATTATTTAAATAATAATAATATATTATTTATTGACATGAGGTGAAAACTTCATGAAAATAAATAATAAAGTTATATTTTTTTAATACTTACCAATAATTTAAATGGCTTTTAGGATGGTTAGACCCATTGGTTATAATGGTCACCTCCATTAACATTTCTCTATAAATAGGGTCTTACCTCTATTTTGAGATATTGAAAATTTGTAAATTCATATTTACGTGTGGAAAATACTATGAAGGGATTTGTGAAGATTGTCTGAGAAGTGAGAAGAAGATATTTATATTGGGTTGATATTGTTTCTCAATTATTGAATATCAACTACTATGGGTTTTTTTACCTCCATTAGAGGTTTTCCCACCTAATTATTTGTGTTATGTGTTATTGAGTTGTGTACTCTTTGCTTATTAATCCCAAATCTAGATCATTGCATTCATATTGTATTGCATAAAATTTATTCAAAAATAAGGTAAAATGATTACATTAGCAATATCTACCATTAATAATTTTAAAACAATAATTCCAAATCTATAATAGTTGATAAAATATTAAACGTTAAAAAGGAAAATGTTGAATTGATATTGAAATTCAAAGAGAAGCAAATTTAAAGGAAGAATCCAGCCCAATTTGATGTGATTTTGTATTTCTAAATGCAGATTTTCATTGTAAAGTCATGTAGATAACTACATGAAAACATTTAAGGTATCATTCCATAATAATAGGATTCATTACTCCACTATTCGTGTCTAGGTTAGTAACAATATAAACTATTTTTGACTATCATTTGTGTCCTCTTATGTTATTTCAATATTATTCTCACTTTTAGAATATGAAATCTCCTATGTGCTATATAGATGGATGTTATTCATGTATGCACTTGATATTTTTAGAATTTATGAGTAGAAGTATTTAATTTTTCTCTTCAATTATTTTGATATAACTTTATATATAAAAGAATGTAACACAAAAGTATAGTGGAAGTAGTTCAGTCAAGAACCATAAAGGAGTTACACAATATAAATAAATAAATATATATATATATATATATATATATATATATATATATATATATATATATATATATATATATATATATATATATATATATATATAATATAAGCTAGAATCAAATCTCTCGTAATTCATGTATAGTTATAGATACCAAAATTTTATAAAATCCTTATTTTTATAATGATTTTTGTATGAATTTATACATAAGACTCTCATTATAATTGGACATGTATTGACACTTTTGGTTTTGTTTTTAACTCGTATTATCAATTTGATCACACACTCTTCTAATTTTTCTCTCTCTTAACATTTCAGTCTATCACAAGGATCCTTAGATTATATTTTTCTAATTTTCCACTTATATTTGTGTTCAAGACAATGTCAATGGACTTAGACTATGATAGTTACCAACTTGGTCCCATTTTATTGACAGTGTCCTAGTGTGGTTTGAAGTATTTTCTTTGTGTGGGTACCCTTGGTGTCAGTTCTTTAATGTTTTTGGTCCCCATTGATTCAAAATTTAAACTCTAATACGTACCTAATTTAAACTTTAGGTCACTCTATATAAAAATTCCCTAAAGGAATTTTATGGACATAAAATTTCACCTAGTAAAAGAGGCACTTATGTAATTTTTAATGTTTACATCTACTTAAATCCACTTTTGAAGTTTGTAAGGGAATAAATATGATCATAAATGTAATTTACATGATTGTACCAAAGGAGGACCTAAGTGAAATTAAATTTATACTTGAATTCACATAATTTGGCACACTTACACATTACTAGGATAACTATGTGGGTTTGATCCCTATTTAGAGTAGCAAAACATAGATAATGCACAACCATCAGGGGGTATTTGGGGTAATTCCAAACAAAAAACTAGCCATTTTAAAATATTTTAATCATCCAAGTGTCTTGTAAGGTTTATTGAGTAGAGAAGGTATTTTAGTGGTTTATGTACATCATTACAAATTTATAAATCAAAATTCCAAAAAAAAGGCAAAGGCAAACACATTTCATTAATTTGGAAAGATTTTATGTTTGCATATGACGTTGTTAAATTCATTCTTGTTAATATGAAGGGTTGAGTCTACCAATGGTGTCTAGGTGGTCTTAAGTGCTATGTCACTTCTAGTAGTCATTTTTCATTTGATGTCAAGTCTTCTATGATCATATAGTTACTTTCTAGATTCACAAATATCCATTTGAGCTAATTATATTACAAATTTAGATTTTATTTATTTTTATAAATAATTATAGTGTATTTTAATTAGACAAATTTAATTTAGATTATTATACTTATTATCATTGTTTTTATAATCTTGATCAGGTCAATTAGTTTTTCCATTTTATATCATATTATGTAGAATAATATTTTTTTGGTTAGCCCCACTCTTTATCCAGCACCAACCCAAGGTTTCCTCATTTAGGGTTAGTATGTTTTCCCTTAAATTTGAGTTAGGAATTACATTTTTATTACTTATCCTCTTATTGATTCGATTCATTTACATTTATATACACCCTCCAAGGTACCATATAATGACTATTTCTATATAATTTTTATTTTATACACATGTTGTGCCTTATACTTATACCAATGAATATACAAATGACCATACAAATGATGAAATAAATGATAATGATTATATGGTTGATGATATTTTATATTGGTATGTTAGTGATGTATTATTTTTCATTGATAGTGAAGGATAATTAGATCAGATCAATGTTGTAAATTACATGCAAGAGACTAGCTCTTCTTCCCCTTTGATAGATGTTGTTAATAGTCATCAAGTAGAACAAGTACATATAAAAATGGCATCAACACATGTAATTATTGATACTAATAATTTTATGAATTAAAAAAATTAATTTTGTTTTAGACACAAAACAAATTTGGATATATAAAACACATGTTACTTCTCATACTGCTAATATTATTCATGCATCTCATTTTTCTATGCTTTGAAATGATGCTTCTATTACTATGAAAGTTGATGATGCTTAAAATAAATATAGTGATAGTCATAATTATACTTTTAATGAATATTTTACACCTATATTTGAGATAGATGGTGAAATGATACCTATGAATACACATTTTTAATCTATAAACATTCTTACTAGTCATATAGTGTCATTAATAAATACAATAGGCAAGATCTAAAAGTGAGTTGATGACTTATCCTTAGAATATATGTAATTTAATGCTTGGGTTGATCAATAGGTTATTCAAGGATAACCTATTCTATGTATAACACTCATTTATTATTATCCATGATGATTTGTTAATATTTCACTTATTCGATGGACATGGAGATCCCCATGCCAAAATTTCACATTTTGTATATTCCATTAGAAAACATGCACATGGTGGGATAATATTACTAAAAAATTTCCACCAAACTTTTAAATTTCATAACTTATATTTGTTCTACACTCTATTCATTGCTTCTATGTACTTTTTTAGAGAGTAAAAGTAGTTTTCCTATCTCATTTCAAACTAGTAAGGTGTATAAGTTCACATTAGAAAACCTCTAAGATATTAAAAATGTCATGATGAAACCATGAAGGATTACATTTTAAAGTTAAAAAATATAATAAATTTCCTGATATATCAACCAAATTAGAGAATTAATTAATTTTTAACAAAAGTATTTTACCCCCACTTAGGGCAAAAACACTTTATCATGATTACAAGTATTTAAATAAACTTTTATATTACATCCTTTATTTTGAGAGTGATATTTTCATTAATAATATATTTCTTATGACATAACAAATTCCCAAGGGTCAACAAACCCAAACATCCAAGGTGATTCTCCATGTAAGAATAAACTTACATATAAGGCTAGTAAGAAGGACACACCCTTCATAAGCCTTATCCCTTCTATTATTAAAAATATGACAAGGTTTTGAAGACTCAAGAAAAAATTAGGTACCATATCAAAAAAATTATTCAACATAAATATAATCTTATTACCTTTGATTAGGCATCACCTTGTACATCACTTAAAACAAATGGGGGTAAATCATTTAATCATCAAATAAATATGTATAAGATGACATTTTGTTTTCTTAAAAAAATCAAGGAACTCTTGCTAATGGTGTAATAACATTTGATCAATATTATGAAACACCATTGGAATCAACTCTTCCACCTTCATATATTTTATAATTTGAGTAAGTTGATTTATCCCATGCAATATCTAAGGGTCTCACATTGTAATGTCGACATAAAAGAGAACCAATCATGAATCAAGATACACATAAGGCTAACGACAAGGAATCATTGTTAGTTATAAGATAAAACATAATAGACACACTATTTATTTACTTAAATAATTATGGCATGATGAGAATGAGTTATAACATGGAATTACCCATGATGGGTCATTAGGGAATATCATATTTATAGTATATTTTGGTCCTAAGATAGTAGAAATTTATTTATTGTAGTACTACCATTATAAAATTAAATGATATATTCATAAAATCATGGTTAAAATAGAAGGAATAAATATTGGATATCATCAAAAATATTATTTCATTTGATTTTGAAGGAGATTTAATCACACTCCAATGAAATAAGACACATAAAACAACATGAAAAAAATCCTAACATGGGTATAGCTAAATCTCAAAGTACACAAGTATGGATATAAAATAAACATAAACCAAAGACAAATGAGGAACATAAGAAAGTACTAGGTACTCCTAGTACTCATAAGGAATAAGAAAAACAAAGATCTCAATTTATTATTAAGGATTAAACATCAACCAAATAATTATCTCAAGAAGATCCTAAAAAATTATCTAATATAAGTGCAACTAATATATTTATTATGAGTTTAACACCAATCATATGTCCAAATGATCTATATACTCACAAGTTAGACCAATTAATTAAACCTAAAATAATGAATGAAGAAGATCTATCTCAATTTGGTGGGTTTCTAGAGTGATTCATCTAAGTTAATGTTACAAAATGTAATGAATTTATCAGAGAGTCCAAATTAGGACATAAATTATGATTTAATATTACATAATTAAAATATATTTAGGATTAAAGTTTAAAAAATTATGAAAAGATACTTAAAATTAATTCACATTAAAATCATCTTAATATACAAAAAACATGGATGCAAGTTGAAAATAAAAATGTGTTAGTAAAATAAAGAAATATCAATAAACATCTACACAACATTGCATAATCAACTATATCTCATCAAATATCATAAATTAAATAATATATAAGTCACTAAGTACTAAGTATCATGTGTATGTCTAGTCATGAATTGATGTGTAAGCCATTTCAGGGCACTAATCTTAGTTTCTCATAACATAGTCCATATGCCTACAATGTATAATTATAATATACACCACACATCCTTTAAAGTCATAATCATCTCCCCATTTGGAAGCAAAAAATTAAAAATATCAATGTTATACCTCTCTATCATGGTGGTCATAAAATTTATATCATATATAAGGTATCCTTAATGACTAACATGACAAAGGATTACACTATTAATGAGTCTAAAATTTTCATTAGTAAAGTAGAGTCTCCTAAAAAAACATTTGAAGTGCATATCTCCCTAAAATGTGTGTGTGTGTGTGTGTGTGTGTGTGTGTGTTCAGACCCACCATAAAATAGTTTTTTAAGTAAAATATTAAACTAATAAATATAATAATTATTTATCACCCACAAGAATGTTACTGATAATAAATGAATGGTTGCAAGAGACACTTTTGATAAACTATGGATAGTTGAAACAAGATATTGGACACTACCATAATCCTATGCATATTACCAATAATATCCTAAATATACATAAAAATGTATGATAAAGACTAAAAAATGGATAATTTCAAGGTATTATAAATAAATAGGAAAAATAAGTTTTTCTAAAAATACTAGGTCTAGTGGCTCTTGTTCTATAAAACTATCTACATGTTCTTGAATTGAATTGGGTAAATACCTAGTCCAATTGAAAATATATCAGATCAAAGATAAAAGTTTATAATTGGATGAATGAAAATTATTTATAAAAATAAAAATATTAACTATATTTATATCAAATGACATGTGACACCTATAAATGTAAATTAGGGGTCTCATTATTAATACATTCCTACAAGGAAGTTATGATATATTGAACCTTACTTATCAGTTTTACCTCCCATCAGTTGTGTTGTGACATAAATATAACTATACTTTATATGGTGACACTTACATATTTTTTATTGTTATGACACAACATGTGGTTGTGTATAGTTATTACATATATATATATATATATATATATATATATATATATATATATATATATATATATATATATATATATATATATATATATATGAGCTTGACTAAAACATTAGAGCCTTCATGATATCATTATGATCAAGGGAGAATATGATGCATGATCCATCCATTCAACATTTACCTATATATATATATATATATATATGAGCTTGACTAAAACATTAGAGCCTTCATGATATCATTATGATCAAGGGAGAATATGATGCATGATCCATCCATTCAACATTTACCCTATAAATATTACATCATCACTGATATATGAAAAATACATTTCATTTTCAAAAATTACAATTTGTGATTGACTCATTCTCCTAATATTAAATATAAAAATCAAACTCATTATGGAACACAAATTATTTTTATATTTAATTTCCCATTACGGGCATAAAACCTAACTTTGGTCAAAATAAACGTGTCCACCCACATGGGGGATACAATTTTTTTTTAATATACCATCGTATATTTTAACAAATATTTTTTCAATAATGCATGTAATGTCATTTACATCCTAATATTACTGTGAACTATATACATTGCTTATATGATCACATATTTCAATCTTTTCTTCACAGATACGACACCCACTATGGATTATAATTTATAATGATATTTGCATGTGGTTCTATAACAATTATTTATAAATACTATTATGTATGCATGTTACATGTGGTATGCATAATATTTTATATTGATATGAGTGAATTTTAGGTTTCATCCCTCATATCAAAAGGAGGGTAAGCAATGGGAATATTATCAAGTAAGTTAGGTGATCAAATGGATTTATCATCCATATTAAACTCAAAAAATTATTATACACACTTTGGAGAGACATACCACATATTTAGATGGGTTAGATTGAGCTAACACATATATAACACATGATTCTGAGACACATTTGAGCACATTGGAGGCATTATACATGATTCTAAAACATAAATTTCACATGTAATTTGAAATTATATAAAAATATGAGTCACATGAAAATATAAGGTAGGAATTTTTGCCATTATTGGACATTTTATATGATTTTAAAATATAGTTGAGTATAGATTGAAATTTTCTACTATTTTTTATGACTAAATGGCCCATTATATATAACTTTATGGAGTGACTGAGACAATTTACATTCACATTAAGGGAAAAATGAATCACTTGGGGGACATGGATTTCATCCATGTACAAATAATGTATTATATTTTAAGATCAATGAGTAATAATGGTACTATGTGATCACACTTTTGGATCAATGTATGTTTACAGTAGATGATCCATTTATTTACACATGAATCTAGTACAAGATACCATAAGTAGATGATTTTATTAGAACACCCTTGTTCAATATTTTGGCCAAAAAAAGATACAGGCTAGATGAATCTCACCATATGAGTTGGGTTATTTAGGTTCCATGTAATTTTCAATCTAAAAAACATGAGCACATTTTAGGAACATGTAACATCCCCATTTTTTAAACTTGAGCATCATAATATAATGAGTGATGTGGCCAAAAAACTATAATAATGACATAGTTTAAATTTTGATCATGTTATTTGTTTATGTTGAAACATTAAATTATGAAAATATTTTAGTATCATGATTAGTTAATTTTAGTTCCATTATTATTATATCATTATTGATGTGTTATTAGTAATAATATTTTATAACATAAAGATTTTTTAGTAATTTATCCTTAGATAAGGAGTTTATAATGTATTTTAGGTTATTTTTCAAGTTCTTGGATTGGCCACAAAAATTATAGTCTTGATATTGATTTTATTATTTATCCTTAGATAAGGTATTTATAATGTATTTTAGGTTGTTTTTCAAGTTCTTGGATTGGCCACAAAAATTATAGTCTTGTATATGGGACAACACATTAGGAAAGATAATGTAAATAGGGGAATGAGAGATAACTAGGGCCCTAATTGACTACTAGTTTTCTTCCTTTGCATGCATGTGTTACATCAATTTTTAATTATTTAATATAAAATATTTCATTGCAACAAATAATAAATTATTATTTTTCTAAATGATAATATGATTAAGGCATATAATCCTTAGATGAGAGTTAATTTTAAGATGCCCTACTAAAAAACCTATTGGAAATATTTGGTGAATCTAGGGAAATTTGATTCATAAGTGTGGCAAATCCTCTATGGGTGATGGTAAATCTATGATGATTATGAAGGAGAAAAAATAAATAGTTGGTTATTTTTTCCATATAAATATTTAGCTAAACTGAAAGATAGATGTCAAATGATTTCACTAAAAAGATATGATAAATCTTGTGCTAGATGGTTGCATCAAACATCTATGTTGAATGGTTGTGTTATTCAGCTATGTCAAATGAATGTGTTGTCTGATTGTGTTAAATAGCTATACCATCTAGAAAATATGAATGGTGCATGGTGTATATTGGATATTCATCATCAGATGGTTGTGTTAGATAGTGATTTGAGTGGATAGTTGTGAATGGTGGTGTCGAGCCATGATATTGGGTGACCAGTATGATCAATTTAATGTTTGGTTTACTAGTCACCCCCTATACTATAAATAATCATCCTCTACCCTCATTTTTAACATTTTTTAGCATATATTTTTCATCCCCCTTTGCCCTCAACTGTAGAAATTCCATAGCCATGGAAAGAAAATTCATTTTCAAGAATTGTCACAAACCAACCTTGAGCCCCTTGTAGATACTAGATTATGGATTATTGAACATGTTTACGATAACACTTTGACTACTGATGGTTGATGTTGGTTTTTATTTCAAATGGTTGTGATGTAGGTATCTTAGATAGTCGATGTATCATGTTATGTCATAGTTGATTCTTGCATTGGATTTAGTATATCATGACATGTATACTGATTACACTAGATTCATTTTATCCTATTTCATATATATATATATATATATATATATATATATTGATTTACCCTTGTTAATTTATTGTATGATATAAATTTAACATGTCTCATTGATGTGGACTAACATTGATCATTTTTGTAGCTATTGATTTTGCTTTATAGGTCATGCATGAATTCATGGTTATAAAGACTAACTTTACCCTTCTTGGTTATAATGGATTATAATTGATTTTTATTTCATGTCTAATGATTCATGTTGACTTATTATTATCATATTGATAGCATATAGGTACTGTTGATGTCCTATTTGGTGGATGTAGGCACTAGGCCATGACCTAGGCTTGGCATTGGGTTTGGACATCTTGGGTATATCACAAGTGATTAAGTAGTCAAAATGCCACTTCGATAGGTATAACATGTACTATGTATTGAGACACCATTGTTTATGTCTTATTATGCTATTATTTTCATCATTATTATTCTCACCCTATTTTGAGCATGGGTGTTCTATTCTTGTTCCCTGATTAGGATTACCAAGTTTTGGCATCATTATTCCTCATGTATATCCTTGTGGGCTTGAGGTTTAACTTCATGTTTGGTTTTTCTTGTCAGGTGTCATAGACACTTACTTGTGAGCCATTGAGTAGTTGTATTCTCATTGGGTTGGTTCGAGTTTGTCTAAACTATGTAGGTTCTTGGACCTTGGTATGTTTTGGCTACCTCCCCTTTCATAATTCTACGTCATAACTTATTGAATTTTATGTTTAAGTTGATATTATGTTTTGGTGATTAAAATACTATTTTAATGACACTTTTATCATCATCACCATTTAATGTTTTGATTATGTATATTTATATTTAATTATGAT